>JAQFYC010006076.1:0-12906 GCA_034694165.1 Tomocerus mixtus | reverse complement strand
TCAATTGAATACGATCCTGGAAATTTTAATGAGACAGCACGTTGCAACTCCGTTAGACCCTTTAGTAAAGGATTAGTGCAGTGCAAACGATATGATAGGGTCATCCAGGAAGTTTATTTTACTGGGTTTGACGGGAAAATATGTACGTAAAAATAGTTGCTTATATAAACGTATCTTAATGCTCGAAATCCCTAACAAAGCGTTATACATAATTAGATATTACTTTAAATTATTATTTTTCCATTTTTATTTGCAGACTTAGGAGCACAAGAATTTACCGCTGAAAATGTAAATGCTGTTTTGAAAATTGATAGTCCGGCAACGGAAATAGAATCATGGGTGGCTATTCCTGGAAATTTTTCTTTTTACTGTGAAGGTCACTCCTTTCATTTTGAAAACGGAATAACATGGTTTTTTGAATATGCAAATGGAACTGTAATCCAAATTCCTAAAGGTAGTAAAAATATAAAACTAAATAATATACTTTGAATTCAGTTTTGCGTAATATAATTTTTTAACAGATAACATAACAGAGACTAGCAATAGCTCATATTCGGCCAATCCGATAAGCTATGTTGATATTCATCTTGAAGATATAGAGGTCAAGAAAGTGTTATGTTCAGCACCAATGCTGAGTATTAAAAATGAAATGGCTGGACATTTGTGGCTAAATACGTCAATAAGCGTTTTCTTAAAATGTAACAGTAGTACTACGATTAAATTTGTTGGTAAATTCTATCATTTTCCTAAATTCCTTAATATTTACTTTTTGTCTACAGATTCAATTTCACCTGATTTTACTCCGGATCAGCCCACAGAATACGAAATTGATATTGAGATCGGAAATCAGGAGCTAAAATGTGAAAGTCATGGATTTCCTAGACCTAACATAAATTGGACTAGGGAGAATCAACCATATTTGAACACTAAGGAAGATGTTACTCACAAATCAGATGGGGATTGTAAGTCAAAATCGTTATTTTGCTTTTCGTTTAAGGACCTAGCTTAAAATTGCATAGATATCGTAATAGTGAATAGTTTATCTAATTATTTGTTTCACAGTGAAATGCTATTCTATGATTTTGATTTGATTGCTGCAGAGAGCTATCATATGTGTTAATTGAAAAGAATAACACATTTCGTAATAATGTTAGTTATTAATTTTGCTATAGATTTTGTACTCAGCTATCTCGTCTTTCCTGTTTTCGATGAAAAGGATGCGGGTACATTTGTATGTACTGCGTTTAACGAAACAGGACATAAATCAATGGAAATTGAAGCGTTTGTTACTAAAGGTATTTGCAATATTTTGTAACCTCATAAACTATGCATACATATTATTGCTATTAAGTTTTGTTTTGTGATAACTTACTATATTCCGTCACATCTTTCTTTGTAGAACAAAATAAAGACGATAATGGTGATAGCAGTACTTGGTGGCCCATTGCAGCTGCGGTATCCACTTTGGTAGTACTTATTCCAATAGGATTCCTATTAATCAGAAAGCGAGCTCAGGTACTTACTATTTATTACTAATTTCCTGCGGGCAAATATATACACATATATACATTTAAATACTTTATTTACGTTATTTATAGACTTGGATTTTTTTCCTAACTGTAAAAAATTGTATTTTACACTTATACAGCATAAGAAATTTTTTGCATAGCATTTTTTTGAAACAATTTTGGAAACACAGCAATTTATGTATACGAATCGATAAAGATTGCTATTAATGCTCAAATTTTAAAGGTTTAAACACTTATTCGTTTATAAAATACATTTGTTCAGAATGAAAGAAAACGGGAGATTAAAGTAATCAAGGATTTAATTAACGGAGCCAATACGACTTTACTCTCCGAAAATAGTCCTGTAGATAACCCGTTACAATTACCTTACGACAGAAGTTTAGAACTACATAAAGATTCGTTTTCTGTCGGTAACTTAGCTAAAAGTGTATTTTACTTAACATTATATTGATCAAAGCCTCTTTTAAAAAAACAGATGCATTTTTTAAGCTTTTATGGAAACTATATAATATTACAGATAAAACAAACTGTATTGGGCGTGGAGAATTCGGTGAAGTTTTTACTGGACGTCTTTCTCATGTGGATAATTATGTAGCATTTAAAACAGTTAATTCTCAGAATTCTAATAATATTACATATCTAAAAGCTTTGGCTTCCGAATTAAAAATCCTGAGTTACATTGGAAAACATGAAAATGTAGTTCAGCTTCTTGGCGCTTACACTTCGGAAGTCGATAAAGGTAATATATTAATATACACTGATTGAAAGTCTCAGTAGTAAAGGAAAAGTTGGTTTTTGTTACCACAAGAAAACTAATTATCCCGTATGTATGGCTGGATAGGTGTCTTATTACTTGCTATCGAATTTTGTGGGCTTGGATCATTGGAGTCATATCTTCGTGCAAACAAAGGTCGTTTCAAGCAATGTCCTATATTGACGAGTGCTGACCTCCGACATACTACTGGGTAAAGTATAATAAATAAAATAATAGTGATATTACACAATTGACTAAAAATCTCGCTTTTAATACCTGACACCTTGCAAAATGAATATGATACTTATTTTATATCATATGGTTGACAGATATGTTGTTACCAATCGATTTGTGAACATCCCCTTCCAAAATTCGATCAAGTGTCTTTTGAAATGGTGTTCAGAAATAGCAAGTGCAATGGAATATTTGAGTTATAAAAACGTAATATTGATACTTATTCTATTTAAAAATATAAAAATATTTCTCAAATTTCGTTAATATTATATTGACTTCCTAATTTTTTTAGGTCGTCCATTCAGATTTAGCTACCAGGAACGTGTTAATCACAGTTGATTTTGTCGCAAAGATAACTGACTTTGGACTAAGTCGTCGTATGTACGCATACACAGAATATTGAAAGACGGGAAAGGATCCTTTGCCGTGGCGATGGCTGGCTGTCGAAAGTTTGAAATCCTTGGTTTTCACAACAAATTCTGATGTGTGGTCCTATGGAATTGTACTTTGGGAGATTTTTACTTTAGGAGAAACTCCTTATCCAGGAATAATTGACCAAGAATTAGATTTCGTCTCCAGATTGGAAAACGGATTGAGGAATTTGAAACCGAAATATGCTAATCGTCAATTGTATATATTTACTATTTATTTAACAAAAATTTTTTTAAAACCGACTTTCCCAAATGTTAGCCCACGTTAGTGTCAGTGTAATGCTTATTTTTAGATACCATATTATGCTGAAATGCTGGAATTTGTATCCTGACAATCGGCCTTCGTTTGGATCACTTAAAACTCTATTTAATAATGCTTTATTAAGTGAAAATTACACGTTCGAAATTCAGGTTAGTTTTTTTGCTATTTGTATAACATCGATAAAAATGCTAAACTGGCAAAATATTTATGAAACTTTTGTTTAGATTCCCGAATATCAGCCAGTAAAAATTATGGCCGAAGACACGTTCCCTCAAATTAGGGAATCTACTGCTCCCGGATATATGTACTTTGATTAACCATATTCCTACTACGATAGAAGGATGGTACAAAACACATTCCAATAAATTTAAATAAATGTTTTGCAAACTAATGTATTTTTGGATATTTTCAGTTTTTACAAAGAGTAGTTTACTTAATTATATTTAACACTCCTATTGGAAATACAATTTATAAATTGCATTCGTCACTCTATCATCAAACCACACACATATTCGTATATACGTATGCATATGTATTTTCAGTAGGAAGTGGTACGTTTTACAATTAACATTTACTTTTAGGTTGTTTAACATAATTAACGGTACGCAAGTTGATTATCGTGAGATCATAACATAGTATATAGACATCAAATGTTCAAATTCCTAATTAAGCAAGTTATCTTTAATTATTTACAATTATTATACTTATTATGAGCATCATAATTTTATTGGAATCACGCGCATGGATAATATTTTGTTTTGAAGTAGAAACACAACTCCATGTACTAGCCCTCAATGAAATGCTTCTTAGAAAGCAGGGATCTTCATTTTATTAGCGTAACAACAATATCAGTAGCTAACAGTTGTTTACAGGGCAACATAATATCCCTCTTTTGTCTTTGGATGTATATGGATAAATCTAGAATCCCTTTTATTATGTAGTAGCAGAGTGTACCTTAATTATTCTTCATTTAAATTAAATTAAACAAACTTCAAACATATATACCATTAAGGTGAGACATTTCATGTCAAATGATTCTCCAGGTAAAAAAACAAAAATAGGAAACCAGCTATTTGTGGAAATAAAGAAATAAAAAAAAAGCAAATATATGTGTATTATGGCATTTATCCCCATTTTCAATTAAAATCAATTTAAGCCACTTCATGAAATAGGAATCGACATATTAAGCATTTCAATTATTTAAATTTTCATAATTTTATGAAAACTGATATAGTTCCTTTGTAAATAAAATCTATTTTGGCCGAAATTCCCCTAATTTGCTCAGCAATGTTACTTACTTACAATATTACTTCTGCCTTAACTAACATACCGGTTTTGCACCATTTCATTTTTAATTTAATAGATAAGGACTAAATGTAGAAGCCAGTGTTTCCACAATCCACCATAGCCAACCCCAAATTTGCTGAATTTGCCACAAAATGATTTGTTTCGCGAAAAAGAAATAGACAGCCATGATAAAGCACTTGAGCAAATAGAGAAAAAGAACTTTGAAGAATATCAGACAAAGAAGTGGCAGTTTCTTGAGGATAATAAAAAGATATTTCTTAATTTTCAATATAAGTAAAATAGGTTTGACTACAATGGAGACGGGAGCAGGAGTGGTAGTTGTGGTAGTTGTAGTCGTAGCTGGTGTAGTAGTGGTTGTAGTGGTAGTGGTGGTAGTTGTGGTTGTAAGTGGAGTGCAGCGTTGCGCCGGACATGCACAGGTACACACCTTAGCATAAATATCACTATTCGGTCCAAGAGGGGACGTTTCTCCGCAAACAACTCCAAGTCCCCCACACCCGGCACCAGCACATCTAGCCATGCAGGCGGCCAAGGCACCCCCGTTTGGGTCCGCGGGATCGGATGCGTACGGGGGGCAGATATCTGACGTTGGTAGTTGCGCCGGAATAGCCAGAGTAGCTGGCTGAAATCAAAATACAATTAAAGTCATATTTATTTGAATAAAATGTAGACAGATAAGGAAACCCATCTTTTCTATCTTTTCGTTTTTCAATGGGAAAGTTTTTTCAAATTGTTCAATTTGTAATTTCCAAGTTTCGAAAATGAATTTAGATTACCCGAGAGTCAGAGTTCTGAAAACTAACTGATAATTATAAATACTCCAGATTTAATTAAAAGAAATGTCATCATTAGCAATTTAACATGGGAAGACGAGATATCTCGTTCCTGAGAACTACTACAATTAACCGCGATCGACTGTATAACTCGTAACCGACGATTTTGTTATTGTATTACTGGATAATATATAATGGTTGAGATCTCCGCGACAACGACAACGATATATGTAGGCAACTCCTACTTAAAATTCATATACTATGGAATTTTCAGTCCTGTATTTTCCCGTGAAAATATTATAATAATGAGTGAAAGTAGTTGGCTCCGACGAGATAACTCGATCCGCAGTCAAATGCAGGTTAACCTTTTCAACTCTTACTTTAACTTTTTCAATAAAACTGCCAAGCCACCACCCGAGTGAGTGTAATGTAGCACAATTGTAATAAATATCCTTATAAACAGTATATTGAAATGTTTAGGCTAGGGTTTCTACGAAAAATATCACAATATTTAGTTTGTTGCAAGATAATTACCATATCAATCCATTTTGACTGTTAAATACAAGATGATCACCTAATGAGCAACGCTGACTAATGAAGAGGATCACTGGATCTTATATATTTATATCCTAAACATACATAAATACATGTTTCTTGTAGAGACTTTTGTCACTTCGTGTTTCTATATTGTCAATTGATTTTTTTAAACTATCATAATATTATTTTTAATACAAATCACATCTTTTGCTGCATTTCAACTAATAATAAAATCTTGAAGACAACTTACATCATCTGAGCAGGGAACGGTGCACATGCAGTCTCCACCTGCCCCACAGGAGTCTATCACATTTGGAGCTGCACCTCGACAGGCATGGGAACAGTAAGAGTGACCCTGTCTCACTGTGTGATCCGCTATTATCTGATCCGTACACAATCGTTCAAATGTTTGTGACTCGATCTAAAACACAAAAATATTATTCCTCTAAAATCCTTCTAAAATAACTAATAAAAACTTAATTAGTTTGTTGGTGACTGGACTTGCCTTTTTAAAAAATTGAATAAATATTAAAATAGAAATTAGAGAGAATATATTTAAATCTGGGAACAGAATCATGTTATTTTATATTTTAGGTGAGATCAGATCTTTTGTTAAGACTCTTCTCATCTGACTTCTACTTTAAAACTAAATCTCAATCTCCTTTCCTTCACTTTTCTATGCGGTTAAAATAATTTCTTATTCTTCATCTTAGTTTCTATATATATCTAACTTCTGCAGTAGGGAAACCCATTATTAAGAGCTGCATACTGTACTTATCAACAGTTGAATTGTATGCACTTCTCAATATCACCACAAAGTATTTCATTGCTAACTACATTATAATCTATCATAGGATTGAATTGCAAGTGTTAGCTACAACTGAATGCAGAAAGGTACATGCTATACATCTCCACACAAAATACACGCAATCATATCATGTGGAAAACAGTTGGGGTAAAACTTGTAAATAAAAGAAAAAAGTATATTTATTAAGAAGCTTGTCTGCTTTATAGTTTTATTCAATCTGTCTGTCTGGACGTACGTACGTACGGGGTCGATGTAACTCAAAATCGGTTTGCGATATCGACTTCAAATTTTCAGGGTAGCCTATTAAGGTTCCTCCGGTGACTGGGTAGAAAAATGGGGTCAATCGGTCAACAGGTTACCGACTTAGGTCAATTTGAAAAGCAATCATACAATACTACAGAACAGGCAAGCAAGACGCAAGACAAACAGGCGCATGACCGTCCGGCTGCGTCTGTCTGTCTGTCCGCACAATGATGATCCAATAATGATTATCAATGATGATCACAATGATTTTCCCTATTGACAAGCTCCTTTCATACAACGTTTACCACGGTTTATTATGTATGAATCTACACATTTTTAGCCAATATATTATATTTCGTATTTATAAAATAATGTATATACACTACACACATACACACATTTATTTGTAATTTTAATTCCTGATTATAAAATTACTTAGAACTGCTTAACATTTTGATAAGGAGAATTAATGGTCTAGGTACTAGATATTGACATTCATTCATTTATACCCACAGTTAAGTAAGGTAGAGGAATGTTTTTATCATTTGTATGTAATATTTGTAAATGCAAGCGTGAGGATACTACTACCACCTGCCCCGCTTTAGTTTTTTGTCAGCAGACGGTTTTGTAATGATGAAATTGCGGTGTTTTCTGCAAACATACTAACTAAATATATTAGGGGAGGGCGTCCCATTAATAAGGAACCCGCAAAATCGCGGTAATTAATCTACAAATTATTTTATTATAATTGCCCTGCTAATATATCATCCAGTTAATAATGGAACTAACAAAGTCTAATTTATGTTGGCAGGACAAATTAATTTTTGAAAAATTGGACAGTTTTTAAACAGTGTAAAAGAATGTCGTATTTATTTAATGGTTTTTTTTGGTAAAGGCACGTAAAAGGTTACTTCCTCATTCCTCAAGCCATCCCGCATTTGTTATTTTACACAAAAATACATGCAACCAATTAAATTCGTTTCTTCGTAATCCTTAAATCTTCACCTTGCATTTAATTTTGGAGACGGAATACAAAACTTGATCACAATTAATATTTTTCAAAATCATAAATCGAGGTAAAGTTAATTTACGGGTTTCCCTGTTGCGGTTGCCGTATGATCTTTACTAATGCCGAGATGTACATATGTAAGTGTAAGCTGTTAAAAAAGATGCTTTTGCTTAATCTAACAAATTATCTAATGTCTTTAACTTTGCCAATATGTTGTAAATGCGTTTTCTAAAATGGGACGCCATTGAAAAATTGCATGTCGAACGCTTTCCATTAGTTTATACTACAAGCCAGGACATGTGTGATAGTTGCCAATTGTCAATGCCAATATTAATTTCCTAATTTTTGTGTATTTCAATTCGTGATATTCTTAATCCGTAAAAAGTGCATATTTTGAATTATGGGAATGATGAGCATTTTACAGCACCTACTAACCTTGTTGACTTGCATTTAAATATTCCAGTTTTGCTCCTTTTTCGCCCCATAAGCACAAATAATCAAGTCTTGATGATGTGCAAAGATTTTCAGGTTGCACCTGATATGAGAATTAAGAAAACATCCATTTACACACATAAAAATACGATTTGCTATTAACTTGCAGTTGTTGCAGTTATGCAGGGTGCATTATTCTTTATAACATCAAAGCTTGAAATATTACGAACTTAAACAATTGCGGTCAACGTATGGTATTGCTTATTCAGTAAATACTTTCTCAAAATCAGCAAATATTGATTGTTGTCATTGTAATTGCAAAATAAAATAGCCCAATCTATTTACGTGCGTTAAGCGTTAATCCGTTAATCTTCTAAAAGTATTTTCTCACCTTTTAATTGAATTGTAGTCCTGTTATAACTGTAACGTAGGTATGTAAAATATTTGACAACTTAATATCACGTTTATTTGCCTGACGTCTCCTTTTATTAGGTAGACAGATAATTGTCGTGCAGTTCACACCCCTCATTATCATTTTAATAAACGAGGTTCTCACCGTTCTCAATAAAAATATCTGTATTACAATAATACACAGCGTAAATCTCTAAGATGAACTCATATGCATAGTGGATTGCTTAATTACTATTAGTACACATTTTACTCCATTTCCCATAACATACATATAAATACATCCAAAATATCGTCACTTGCATAATTCAAAATGCGTATAGCAAAACATGTTATTTGGAATACAAAACGAGCACAAACTATTTTATATATTGCAAAATACGCGTGTGCGGGCATTTTGAAATTCAAATTCAAGAAAAATATTTTTGTGCATTTCTCATTCTAAGTAAGTGAAAGTCGAGTTTGATATTCGGCATCCTAACTAACAAGCTGTGTTTGGCATTTTGCATTATATTTAAAACATTGCATAGTAAATTGTATTCGTCTTTTTGAACAAATATCGTATTGTTTATTTCTTTGCAATTTATATTTAAAATTTCTTTGCCTAATTGCATTTTGAATTCAATCTGTTTTATGTATTTTTATTATATCAGCGGCGATATAATTTGATACTGCAATATCAAATATGCTCAAGTCATGCTGACTAATTACCCAAAGAGATCATTACTTTCAATGTTATCAGTCAACACCAAATCAAATGTAAAGTAAGGTAAATATACAAGTAGCAAAGGAGTAAGCCTCTAGTTACGCAAAAACTGCTCTCAATCATAAAATAACAATTTACAGGATCCCCTATAATAAGGAAAAATGCAGTTTGTATGATAATAACCATGAAAGAGCTTGAAATGCTAATACAAAACTAAAATTCATATAGCAACATCTGTACTGCATATAAACACGTTACATAAATCCAAGAATAATTATTTATAAGCAATTGTGAAAGATACCGCTAAACTATGTAAATATTAAGCGTGAAGAATTAATGCAAATAGAATTTTTTGCGTAAATAGATGATAATGGATTATAATGGAATATTGAAAGATTAAAACCGTTTAGAAGGCTATTATGCTATGACAATGTACAGAATGTAACCGGATATAATTTAGCACAACGAGATTACGGAAATAATTAACAAAGGCTAAATAGGCACGTAAAGTGATAATGATATGTGAACGTAACAAATGTAAATTGTAAAGTGTGTGGGGAATTACATGTAAAAAGGGGAAAATAAATAGAAAATGGATATTAAAATGATAAAACGTTATCATACAGTATACAGTAGCAGCTGCTTGATGAAAGAACACACAAGTTACACACACATCTGATATTCTTTGGCTGTTGTGAGCAACAATAGGAAGATTCCTCGTATAAAGATAATGATTCAGCATCTTTTCTATAAATCACTTTTTATGAGACACTACCTATACACTACAAGTACAAGTACAATGCTGCAGTAGAGAAAGATGATGCAAAAGTGAAGCTTAAAAGCACGGTAGACGACTTAGCCAGCCAGCTCACTCAATTTACTTCCTCAACATCTCAAACAATAATTTACTTAAGATATCGTGCATAGCCCTACTCCGTGTATTTAATTTTTAAACTACAAACTTAAATTTTTTGAGTAACCTGATTTATTTCATTACGTCGAAAAATCATCCAAATAAATGAAAAGCAATTTTTCGAGTTTTAACAATACGCCCATTTTTGTAATCTATACTATTTGGGGATCAAACTTAATATTCCTATTATATTTTCTCATTTAACTACATTTTATACAATATTATATAATGATTTTTATCAATGACGTAAGCTCCCAAAATAAATAGGCTAACATGAAATATTTCCCGCACCAAGTTTTTGAGCAACGAATAGAATTGGTAAATTCAATGCATAGATATCTTATCTATTGATAGTTAATAATTAATTAAGTACCTTCGACACCCTATTTATAAGTATATCCTGTTTTCTGCTGTGTGAAAACGTTGAAATTAGAAGTGTACGCATTGAAGGGGTTAAAATTTAAAATAAAAATACAGTAGGCAGCTTTTATTATTTTTATTTCTTTTTACTGCCCTATATTATTTTTATTTTTATTATAGACTCTATCAAAATTCGAATATTGCCACTTTTTTCAATTGTTTCCTTATTTTTCATTCATTTCAATATTTATTTTCAACTTTCAATAAAATGTTCCTGAAGGTTAAAATTAATCCATATAATATGATATAAATACAATTCAGTTGAAATTAAACCTTAACAGATTAAAAGTAGTTAATCCCATGCCTCGAATATAAGACATATTATATTCGAAGAGTCTCAATAAGAAAAGAACAGACATGACATAATAATAATGAGACAGAGAGGCTTCTTGAGGTTGTCAGTTATGTTGTTAAAGCTACCGGTCTACGCAATAATGCACTCTTCTGCTCCCAGACTGCCCCTGACAAATAGTAATTAAATTCTGTATTGCTTGCTTGCTACGCATATTTCTATTCAATATTCTATTCTATTCATTTCTCAAGACACACAGATGTTTTTACGATTATTATATTCTCACTTTTTACAAATACGTGAATAATCACAACGACTTTTGGTCATTACCGTGATCTAACACTAAATGCCAGATTGAATAATACCGTTCATTATTTAATGACTTTTGTAATACATTTTAGATCTAACTCTGTCAGTCAATCAATCCAGGACTCCATTTTATACAAGACAATCCGAAAAAAGTTGGAGGTTTGAAGTTTGAACTGTCCAAGCAATCTTGTAAATAAATTTAATCGAAAAGTAACTCAAAATGGAAATCAAAGTTAAATCAGTAATAATAAGTTTATATTTATAACAGAAGATCTTCTATTATCCAATAAGATTAAATATAAAATATTATTCTGTAAATAGCTATAATAGTAATAGTAATATATAAAATAAGATATACCTAAATTGCTTACCTATATCAGAATATCAGTAAAGTAACGCATCAGACAGAATAGTGCAGATGAATTAAGTGCTCAAGGCACTGCGGGGAGTCTCATGCTTCTCAATGCATTTCTTATTCTCACTTCACTACAATTTCTCATGGTTAGTTCTACTTGGCAATAATATTATTGCCATTGCGTTTTAAAGTCAACTATACAAAACACTTACCGTAAAAGTCAACCAATAGTTCTGGGACACTCAGTCAGGATTATTTTCGACATTGGTGGAATTAAGGTACTAGATTAGGTAGTTTGCCAACATAAACTCTATGTTAATTCAAACAAGCCAATGAAAGGACAGAAAAGTGCGCGTCTGTGACGTGACGTCAGAGAAGCGCAGTGCATGCAAACTCCTATTCCAAATTTTGCGTGACCGACGAAAACCAGAAAATTTGGGACTCATTGCGAACTACCTTCTTGAGTATCTACTTTGCCTTACGTGGAAAAATAGTAGCTACATAATAATAAATTTAATTTGGTCGACCAAATATAATTTATATATCCCTGGGGCACAATTAGACTTTACGGTATACATGATTATTTTATTTTCGGATCATTCAAAAAGAAGACCAAAGCAACTTTCATAGAAAAACTATCTTACAACCTACTGCCTTAGTTTGGTATAACAGGGTATAGCAAGATGGACAGATTTGGTTAGGGCTCCATAGGCAGGGTGTTGCTGAAATATTTTGCCATTTGAATTCACAGGTCATAACGACACAAACAATAGAAATCATTTGAAAATCATTTGTTGCTGCGAAATTCAAATACTTTTAAGAATTAGTCCGTAACAGCCCACTTGAAAGGGGTTCCCCCAAAAAATTAAATGTAATTGTGAATTGCGTCAAACGCAGCCCCTTATCTTTGTGGTTTTTGAATTTATATAAATTATCTCAATATATTTAAACTTATTATAACTCTTTTTAATATAAAAAGTAATACGCTTTGGGTTTGCAATGCTGATTGCTGCTCTATGCGGTGTATTGTTGATATTGTGCTGAAATACGTCAATTTACAGGAGACACCCTGTACATTATGTGTTGTAAAATTGAAATGGTCAGTTTAGTGTCACTTAAATCACGCGTAATCTCTTCGGCAAAGGAAACTGCTACAGTGCAGGTAGTCATTGGGCCATTGACA
>JAQFYC010006075.1:0-12910 GCA_034694165.1 Tomocerus mixtus | reverse complement strand
TTCTTGACTGTTGTCAAGGTATTATGACAATTGTCGTACAATCGTTGTAGTTGTCGTTTTATAGGATAAGTCCCTGGTTACCTCATCTGTATCAATGACTTTTAATGTATTTATCTCTTCAGGTACAAAACTGTTTTCAGAATTTGTAACGGTCGATGTGGGAGATAGTACCAAGAAATTTACACATACTGTGACGAGTAATAAAGCAGATATCCAACAAAAAACTCTCGATTTCACATTTGTACTTGTAGTCAATAATAACAATAACCCTTTCTTTGCTTTCTCCTTCCATCCATCTTCTAATACCTGACTGGACAATAAAAATATGAATGCGAATATATGCTGGAAGACAGAGTTTTTAATATCTGCTGGGCTCTGCTCCTGCTGTACCATTCTGTTTACTCATGGGCAAATATGATAAGAACAACTGTGATGCGTATATATGTAGTATAATCTTAGATATATATAGTTCATGCAAACTATTTACTTAGGTATAAGAAAACACTCCCATTACAGGCAAGTTACAGTGCAAATGGAAAGGGGAAAGAATAGGAAATAAGATTTAGAAACTAACAATAAGCTAACCAAAATAATACTAATATCTTTTATACCATTTCCTACAAAGAGAAAGTACAGTAGCTACGCATTCCATTCAAACAAACGGATTTTCTCAACATGAGAAATTTGGATTCATAAAAGCAGTCTAGTGAGGTGCTCAAAAGAAACCCACTAACTTCAACGGAATAATAGACACTGAACAGTACCAAGGCCAAAAGAGCTTCTTTCTTTTCCAGTTAGTAGCCAGCCAAAGGAACGAAACCTAATTTTCTCCTTTGTACGTCATTTGACAAGTCTGCTCTTGCCACTCGGAGTCCTTTCTGTCTTGCCCCGTCTTAGATATTAAATAGTTTTGCCAATACCATTCCAGCACGAAGTTATTAAACTTAACATGATATACTTTACTTACTAATAAGCTTAGCTTAGCAAATAAAACTTTAGAATAGTAATATATTATTCTAATAACCTCCCCTCCTCACTGAGAAAATACATAAGCGGCGGGTCCTATATTTATAGATTCAAACTTATCATCTCTGCTCTAATAATTCCTACAGTTCACAAGAATCCTACTAAATTCGATTAAGCCTCTAAGAATAATGAATTCTGTTGTATTTACATTCCCTTATTTGGCTCTATGAGTATACTTACAAAGGTATTACAATGCAGGTTTATTTAATAACGGGCTAGTAATTTTTGTAAACGCACTATTTTATCTGGTGAGTAAAAATAGTCATTATTTTCTTTCCCTTTTTACATGTATACCGAATTTAAAACTTTCACAATACATAGATTTGTAATCCCAAAAAGTATATTGAAACTATGTGAACTATAAGATGTGAACATACTAGGCATAGCTGTGAATCGGATGTATTGCTTGGAGTGGAGAGATCACAGAAATTGCAAACCGGGGGAAGCTGCTTTAGTTTAACATGGCTTATGGCCTTGATTAGCAAATAGAAACTGTAAATTACGGATGCAAATAGAAAAAAATACATATGAAATACAACGTACTATTTAGATTAGAATTGGGAAGAAGAGTGAGTTGTCTTGTATGGATTGTAATTTTCATTGCTAGATACTAACCCTTCTTTTTTTTCTCAAGAAATCAGCTGGGGATTCAGAGGAAGCCATAAATAAGAATTTACTATAATAGGTATGTACATAAAATATGTACATTCCTGCATAAATATAGCATTAGTGTTACATGTAACACACATCCAACATCCTATACATTGGATTTGCATATACGCGTACATATACATACACAGACACAGTACATGCAATAGTTTATTAAGTACATATATAATAACGTTATAGTATCTGCATAGATTAAGGTCTTTAAGCTATCATAGTGCCTATGCCTATTTGCGATATAATCTCTGATAGTATCTGTAGTTCTAAAACACCTGAATAACAGTAACCCATCCTGCAGTCTATGGACCATGGATAGATAAATTAATGTAAAGGTGAACAAAGCACAAAGGGTTTGTCTGCGCTCGAAATTGGATTGTACAATATCTGATAAATTCTTATTTAATCTAAATTGGAGATTCTATAAGGAGGATTTAGCTGTTTTGCAGCCATAGAAGGAATACTACTACTACTACTCTGCAGGGTAGCCTACAGACTTTAAATTAGAAACGCTACTCAATCTTTTCTCTAACCTACAGACACAGATCACGGTCACGATTCACTACAAACACGTGCATACAAATAAACAGAAAATCCGTCTGCAGTACATAGCGACTTTCTGCATTCTATTAAAAATATTCAGGAACAAAATTCAATTTCAGAGGCTTATGTGCCTGTGTCCTTTGATGTTACTTTGCTACAATATTATCATTGCTACAAGCTAATAATACTACGATACATTTTGACTTTGTTACATCCATAAATCTCTACAGGGAGGAAAGTAAGTTTCCTTTTCTACTGGGACGAGTTCTTGGGAGGATGGTATTTCAGGAAATCAGTCGACAGTCGCTCCATGTGTAAGGTACATACATCATTAGGTTTGGTTGACTGTAAAATCTATATTTACAATAGACTTACAATAGATTTACAATAATATTTTGTGTGTAAACATCCAGCGTATCTATGTAACAGTAATGGAAATTGTGAAAGATTCTCCTATAATTCCACATTTTCTTTTCTTCCTGTACTACAATGCTAAATCGACTACATACAGAGTAACCTGTAAAAGGTAAACCTTATTACATATATTACATATATTTACTACACATTCAATAAAATTCCGTCGTAATTACACAATGTAATACAAATAGTGCTGAAGTTTATGTATATCCCTATAGGCTCTCAATAGGCGTACATACGTATTTTGTTGTGATAGTAAATGCTACAACAGTTAGTATATATCGTTAAGAGTAGTTCTATGCCACAGTATTTAGTTTAGCTCGATTCTGTTTCCTTTGCTTCGTATTCCTTTCGTTAACTGCATTCATGGATCAATCTGCTCATTGTTAACACAAACGTAGTACATAGAGGCTGAAGAAACTTCAATCCTATTTAGATGTAGCATTAGTAGTCTTTTGATAACGTGACGTGCTTTCCCCGTGCACTGTCCTTGTTTAGTAAGGGAGAAAGCGTTGCGTTGCTTTAAAGCATTTTCTCTTTGTCAGCTCTAGCTCTGTATCAATAAATCTTAGTCCAGGCACGGCACAACACCCATAAATGTCATTCCATTTGAAATGTTCAACGTGGCCTGGCCTGTCTTCTCTCGGTTTCTATTCCAACAGATTTCTAATACTTCTTGACAGTTGTTTCAGATTTCAAAGTAGTTGTTAATGAATCTTCTACCGTTGCACCGAGTACACTAGGCACTACGAGGCAAAGGATTAAAAGATTTGGGAATGGGAAATTTAGGAATATTGGAAATATATTTACGCGAATCACATCAAAATGTTAATAATAAATTGCAAAATACTATAGTAAATATAATAAATGTGTAAAGAATATCGTTTTGTTGGAAAATGTAATCAGAACACAAATAACACTACTTCCCGAATCTAGATACAAAGTGCCCTCAATACATTTCCTGTAGATTGCTGGCACGCAGAAACAAGAAATCATTTTGTGTATGAAAACTTCCTGTTGTTTGACTTCCCATACGAAATTGAATTTCATCTGTATGTTTCTACACACTTTGCTAGGAAATGAATAATAGCAATAGCAAAGCTTTCTTCATGGATGACACAATAATGAAATGAATGTTGATTTGTATGGAGAAACTAAAATCATTAAAACTCTGAAGTACAAAATGAGGATTTTTATGAAGAATGTGGATACGTAAATATTTTCTGCTGCTTGTGAAGTTCGACATTAAAGCTTGCAAAGAGATATTTCAATGAAATTCTACTGAAATAATACAAAGTTAAATGCAAAACGGTAGAACACTTAAACTCTGGCCAATGAGAAGCTGAAGGGATGTTAAGCCTATTTTGGGTCAGAGTCTAAGTGCCTGTGTTGGTATTTTTAGAGAGGTAGTATTGTAAAGGATTTGAAAAGCTTGAGTTTACTAATCAAAAATGCATGTAAGACCAGTCTGAATGGAATACGGAATTCCCGTGGGATAGTTCAGTTTGCTCAGATCATAGTATCCTTATAGAGAATGTAAATATAAAATAAAACTGCACTATATATCTCCTCTATTGTCTACTAGCCTATTTCTTGAGTTGGGTAGTAGCAGTAGTATTCCAACTGTGACCGTGTGGCTACTGGCCAAAAATAAGTAGCATGGAATATGGAATATGGAATCCTTTCACCAGCCATGCCTACCCAGGCCACAAATTTCAAAAAATATGTAGATGAATATGCTTTTTTTGTTTTGCATTGAAATAGACCCATACCTAGAGAACAATAGCATCAATGTGCTATATAGCCCTGCATTCTTTCACTACTTTCACCATTACACATACATCACACAGCGGACTCGAGTTTCGACATTTTTTTCCACATAATAATTTACAGTTGAATGCAGAATCCTTTATTACATTCTGGTAATGTGCACTAAGCATGTAAACTACTGTGCTCAAGCAATAACAAATTCTTTACTTTAGGCCATAGCTAACTGGAAAGAGAAAGGTAACGGAGAAAGTTCAAAAAGAAAGGAAGGACTCCTATGAAGATGGAAAGGTTTCCATGTCCTGCCTGACTTGACTTCATTTCACTTCCCTTCACTACTTAGTTAGCAGAATTTTCTTTTGCTAGAATAGCCTACTGTACAGGTAGAGAATACAAAGTAAAGTTAATGCAAGGCCTTACCTGCTAACAGCCATGTATAATTCATTCCTCGCACAAATACATACATACTTTTACTTTACTTATGTATACTTAGATACTTTTACCACTATACTACTTACATACTATATACATACAGACATACACTGTACTATACGTAAGTATGGTATGTATAACTGTTACATGTACCTCTGGCCTTGTATTTCATTCAACTAGGTATATCTTATTACATTTCAGGGCGTGTTTTCGTATATTTAACAAGACTGACACTTGCCTAAACAGATTCGTTACCTTATCATGCGGGATCTCACCTATATTTAGCCATTGTTTAACAAGTATTTGGTACATGTTGTAATGTTGTGTCTACGTAAAGTGTGAGTGGATATGGATGTGCGTTTCTTCGTGATAGCAGGATGTATTTTCGTAATTGTCCATTCTGTATCCACTCATCACTTCAAAATAAATAATTGGAATCTATTTGTTATAATATAAAAGCTTTGTGTATATGGATGTAATATCTGAGAAGCACAATAGCACAATAAAGACCTAAAAAAAAAAAAAAAAAAAACAGATTCGTTACCTTACTACATAAATAGCTGAAGTTCAGGGCTTTCTTACATATTTTAGAAAAGCCAAAGACAAGACTAAATATGTTGTTTCAACATTTCCAGTTCAGTTATTTGTAGATCTGGTCACGATTACTAAGTATATACTTTCCGAAGCACCTAATTCGTTTAAAAATTCGGACATGCAGTACGCGATGTAATCATACCTTATTAGAAATGCTTAATTGTGCTTTTTGTAGGGAAAGGACACAAATCCTACCAATAGCTATTACTGGAAACAAAACCAATTAAATTTACGATTTCTTATTACTGGCAAAAAAAGATTTATAGATTTTTTACAGATCTGTCGTGATTGGATTTTTTGTAGAACATTTAGACAGTAGTTCGGTTTCCTTACGTTTATGCTACTATAACAAATATGACGCGTTTTCTATCACACAGAGAAACAATTCTTTGAAAATGGCAGTTGTCATATTAGAAAGGCTTAAGGACAAGTGTAGAGTGAAAGCAATATATAAAAAAGTCGCATCTGGACTAAACGAAACTTAGTAGAAACCTATATGTACACATTATCATGAAGGTACAATACACTAATACATATAAAGCGTACTTGTTAGATTTCTAGTAGGAGAGAATAGTACTCAAAGCTACGTGAAGCTAAACAAGCTGAGATTAAAAGGCGATCAATCTAGTGGCCGAACAATTGGATGGCTTTCACTTACACATGACAAAATACAACATACACATGTCATAGCCAGTCCTAATGGTCTGCTTCCGATCTATATTTGATTCATCCAACCGTTCTCCATGTTTTGACGATATTTTCATTTCCATTATGAATATGTGCACATAAGCAATTTCCTACTACTCAAAAAGCTGCAACAACACATTTTCCATCCAACACTCACTAGTCAAGACCACGACCACGCTTCTTCATAACATCATACAATAACAATAATCTATTTTTAGCTCCCCGTTCCTAGATCGCACTACTAATTACAATTTACAATCCATATTCATTGATAAGGTCTATTTATCAGTACAGTACATAATACAAAACAGAGTAATACAAGCGTAGGCATGTATATTCTACTCTAATAGTATTAAATCTTGAAAATCTACGTATCAATGTTATAAATGAAACAAAGTAGGATTTCCTAATTTTCTGGTAATACGATATAATACGTCATGATCATATTATGGTATTCTTCTCGTACTAATTGCTTTACTGTGTATGGTTACAACATGTATTATTTACGTAACTTATTTGCCTATTTCCCTTCTACGCCGAATTAGGTAGACCATGTTGATAAAAACAGGCTTCCAACCTACGTATTTCGATCGAGCCCAAGCACAGCTTTCATTTGGATTGCAAAACAATTAGAATTAAACAGGGAAATGACAGAGTGGAAAGCTTTGAGCTTGGAAAGCATTATTTTCCTACCAAAGACCAAATAAATACAAAATCGATTCGAGCTCCAGTATTTCTGTGATGTGAGTCATTCCGTATGTAGAAACTACAGATAGATATGTACTACGAGGCTGTAGTACTGAATATTTCAAAGTGTACTATCTGTCTCTACTACTTATTCTGTATACACTACATAAGGAAACACTATTAATTTATTTAGCATGATATCACTATACTTACCATACTTAGTACTAGTATTTAGTACTATTTACCAATTTTCTACATATAGAGCATAAGTATAGGAGAAATACATGTTCTTGTTATTTAGATCCAGTCTCTATTCTCTATATTAATGACTACAGGACAATACACTAACAAAATACGTCAATAAAGTAGTGGGAAGCACACATGCATAGTTATTACTTAGTATATGTTTGTTGTGTCTACCACAGAGAGACAAGACAACAGCCAGCAGCAGTCAGACTCAGAATTTTTACGTAGATACCGGACTGATTACTGGTGATTAAATTGAAAACATTTTCGTGTTAGGCTCAAGTGAGTTGAACGCGGGTACCTGCATGCAAATAGTAAATAAACACTTACTGTAGGCAGAAACATTGAAATGTGACAAAAGAATGTCTGTATAAAATAGTCCTATATGTACTCGTAGTAGAAAACTACAAGTTTTCATTCCCTGGGGCTATCTGTGTATACTGCACTTTCACTTTATCTTTTTATTTCTTGTTTTGCTTTCATTTTGACAATGCGTCCCACACAAGTTTACTGAAACAAAAGTTTTCAAGCTTCATACATTTGCAGTAGCATTTTACATTTTACAAAATATTTGGCTTTTAGTAATGTTGAGGTGTCAACGTCAACAAACTGTGATGTGAACTATTCCAACTTCTAACCTTCAGAGATAGAGATGTAACTTTTGCTTTACTTTCTCATTTCAAAAGATATGTCAACAATTTTCAGCCTGTCATAACAATTTCCTTTTCCAGAATATCCAAACAAGGGGTGCTGGTATTGTAACGCACAAGCAAAAAGGTTAGTATTGTTACTTAAAAGCTTGATATCTAATGTAGCAAAAAATGTTCAGTACAAGGATACGTAAATTCCCCGATTTCTCCATCTTTGTTACAGCTTTTCGAAAAATAGCTACGTAAAAATATGCTAAATGCTTCTTAAAATAAGCGTACAACTAGAATAGGTTCCTTAATTAAAAGGAACTTCGATAAAATCTCGAATCTTCCAACCATTCTCATGTGTAGGTTAACTTAATAAAGATAGACTGAAATAAAATACAATGGGGGCTTTCTCTCTCTTGAATTGTTAAATGCGCAATAGTGAAAGCTAGTGAAAGTTCATTTTTACATATTTAATTTTTTTTCTCTTTTATATTTATATTTCAATGAATGGTAACACCCAGTACTAATACCTATAGCTCTACAGTCTAGTTGGTGAAAGACAATTTAAAATGCTTCTACTACTAATCTAAGTACAAGAAATACTTAATTTTGACCTGACAGGGAAGTGTTAAATCATTAATACCTTACATACGGAATTATTTACAAAATCAAGTGAAATGGGAGTTTTATTCATCACTGCCACATAGGATAGCGTGTCAAAGGAAAACAATCGAAACTGTTAAATGTCTCAATTGGCCTTTTTGGGAAACTACTTTGAAAGGTAAGCTCATGGCCTGGTGTGAGTTAGGTAAGCAGTTGGTAAGTAGTAAGGAGGATAAAGTGACGATGAGAAAACTTACACAAAGAATAGTATTCCCTACGAACTACGGAGTAACTTATACCTAAGAAACTTAACTTAACTTGCACATATATTGTACTAGAAACTCTCTGTGCCTACTTACGTATGCCGTATGTGTGTATTTGAGTACCTATATAAATAAAGGAAGTTGTTTGGCACATATCGACCCCGACTATCTAACTTGGTTAGTTCTCTGGCCTAGGTTGGGTTGGCTAAGGTTGGTATTTAGAGCTTATGAAGGATAAACCTTGTAGACTCTAGACCAAAGAATACTCCGAAGGTGAAAGCAAGTAGAGAAAGTGTGAACAGTTGTGATAGCTCCTAGGAAAATTATAGTTCATCCCGTCCACTCCTTTTGGTCTGGTTAAGACTTACTAGAACTGAACGCTGGAGGAAAGAAAGTGGACTGGACTCTTCTCTATCTATCCTTTTTAGTGTTTCCCACTTTAGCACGAAGTGAAGGACGAAGACATGGCCAAAAGTTCAATTCGTTGTTTCTGCCATCGAGCACCATGCTTCAGGCTTTGTATGTATGCATGGATGATACTAGTCTTCGTTGAAAGCGAAGAAAGCATTCAAAAGATGAAAAGTAATTCCACGTTTTATACAGGGTAGTCAGATTGTTGTACAACTTACTTTCACCCACTTTTAATTATGAATACTAATATCCTAATATCTGTAGCTACCCATGAGCCTATTTCACAGCATTTTACTACTGAATTTGCATTCTTAAGAGAAATTTTGCATTGGGGTGAATTTTTCCCCAAATGTAAAAATAGGCTCATACCATAAAGGGAAATTTTATGAACAGCATTTTTAGTGTTTGGTTCAGTATTGAGGTAAACTTTTAATTCCTATCTTGCTATGAGGTTAACATTATTTGTGTTATTTAGAGCGAAAGTGGGGATAGATCTATTGAACAAAAAATTAAGCACCCGGTATTATTTACAATGTATAGATACGCGAATTCGTATTACGCTAGATAAAAAATATGAACAGACATATGAATAGAATACATAAAACATTTAATAAAGAAAGGTGCCTACTGCTACTACCTACTACTATGTGCTTTTGTTAGTAAATATAATATAAAAGAAGAGAGGAGCAAAGAGAATATTTAAGTAACATAGGATGGGTACCAGGGTGGAAGGTACCTACTGTCTATGTATGTACTGATAACATTACAGTTTCCTCCCATTTTTGTATAATACAAAAGATTTGATTCAGAAAATGGGAGGGGAAACATCAAAGAGAAAGCAAGTGAAAGTGTTACGAAAAATAAGAGCTTTACTTCCCTTATTTCTCACAGTATGTCTTTGCATGCTGTAACATGTTTCTTTTCTTACTATAAGTAAGTGTATGGGTGTCCATACAATATATGTAATGCAGTAGTGTATCTCTGTAGGTGGGTTGGATTTTGAAAGCATATTCGCATGTTCATTGGAGCGAAACGCAATTTTCCTTAAAAACGTGGCTCTTTCACCAACTGCTTTGTCAATAAATTCGCAACGTGGGTTCTGCGTCTTTAATACTGGTTCATTGCAGCTGACGTGATGAATTTTTTACGACATCTTAACTAAAATACTACATGAGTAGCTCAAAGTTCGACGAGAATAGCACTATCAGTATATTAATTCTGACGTAGTTATTGACATACTGAATAGCCATAGCCATAGGGAATCTAGTATTTATTTAAGACTTTAGAAATGTTTAAGACGCTAAAGGAAAGTAAAAGAATAGCTATAGAGTAGAAAGAAAGCACATTTATGTAAACGGAGCTTTGGTCTTTGGGCTGTCTGGGGCAATGCCTTTTTGCTACATAAATAACCAAAGACTAATGACTTGCTCGTTTAAAAAGTTAAAGAGTCATAGAAAGAACCACGGAGTTGTATCTGTCTGTAAGAAGCATGGACCTTCTTCTGTGGTGTGGTTCCCAGATCTCCAGTAAGTATGTAAAGTTGTGAAGTTTCTCATTACTCTTTTCCTTTCGCACGTAGTAAAATGTCTGCATACATAGGTAAGTAATCTACTATATTGTAGCAATACCCTACACTACAAGTAAGTGAGTCATAAAAAGAAATATAGGGATAGACTCAACGCTTGGTAAACTATGGGAGCCATGTTAGAAAACCGTAAGTAACCATAAGGAAAATAAAGTTAGGGATACTTACGTCAGCATTGCTATTTTTTCCTTGACTGTTCTAAAAATAACCAACAGAAAAAAATCCTCTACAAACATTAGGGCACCAAACCTAAGCACATCTCGTTTCGTCGTAACACAAACCATTATTTACCTAATGACAAGCCTAAGAAAACCGACTACAAATACTCCAACATTAAACTACTTATAGTATACTGGTATTTTTTTACTATAAGCAAAGCCGTAGAGTAATCGACATCTATCTATAAATGCCCCCAGGCTTTACCCATTACAATGATTGCAAATGCACCTGGCGCGTATTATAAACACAGACCCTTGAGACATTAGAAAATAAGGCTTTAGGTTTAGTACGCATTACACTTGCAATGTCCCACTTTCCCTAGCTGAATTATTGTTGTCTTCGTCTTATAAGTGAATAATATTTGCTTTTTGCTATAAAAATATATCTTTTTACTCCATAATAGCCATAAATTTATTGTTAGGCCATAAATTTCCTAACATACTGATGTGATGACTATATGGACGGACTATATTTCAGGGAATTGTATATAGAACAATCGTCAGCTCGCTTGAATTTTTATAGCCATAATATCCTTGAATCCAGATGGACACCACAAAAGATGCAATTTTGAAGGTGGGAGATAAAACAGTTACTTTTTCCCTCTAGTTTTTTTTCACAATCTATAATTGCACATGGTGGTGAATTCATTGCAATAAATGTATTAGAGGAGAAAGATAAAAGGAACGATAACATTTTGCTCCAGATTTACAATTACAGACTACATAATATGTTCTTCCTATAGACTACCATCGTATGCATGTATATACTTATGTTTGTTCATTATCTATTAGGACATTTATATGTAGAAGTGTTGAAATAATATAAGATATGAGGAAAAGGAACTTGAACTGGTACAAGGATAGCATAGGCCAGGGTGTAACAGAGAGAAAGCAAAGGGAAAGTTTCAGTGTACTAATTCACTAGGACACAGGGCATAGTATATGTTAGTACATACTAGTAAGTAGATACAATACAGGGAACAGAATGTGTGGCAGAGAAAATCAATTTTCCCCAAAGAGTATGTGCGCCGCAAAGATTGCAGTTTCTGTCCGTCGGACGAAATATCACACGTTCAGTTCAGCAAAGAAGATTTCATCCGAAGAGAAGGTTCAGCAAGCCAAGGGAAGGGAAGCCTAGCAAAGGCAAACGAAACCTGGAGGAATGAAACGAAGCGAATCGTTTCTCTTGCTCTGTTTGCCTTTGGATCTTGGCTTGGTTTCCTATTCACATGCTTTCCCTTCCCTCGCACAACTTTCAACTAAAATTCGACTACTCAGCTGCTGCTCGACTCAACATCATGAAACTTTCTCTCTCGCTCTCGAGCCAAGTCAAACCAATACTAAGTACTTTGTAAGTTAACCAAAGACGATGCTAGCACATAGGAAGCTAAATGTTAAGAGTCTAATATATTACAAGGGTACATAGGACAAAAACTACGATCAGGACTCGCGACCAGTACCTAAATACTGGAAGTACTTCAGCAACTAGCAGTTAAACAGTTTACCAAACCCGTTTTGGGTTGAGTTAAGAAAAACTTTGTGTAGTGGGTTTGGGTTTAATGATATAGTGTATATATCGGGTTTGAACTGGGTTCAGAAATTATTGATAAGCATATAAAATGGTTAATTGAGGTAATTGTTATTGCAATTACTTATATCAAAAGATTTTGTTATAAATAAGCTCGAACATTCAATGTAGTAGGTATTTTTATATTCCATTTGCAGATATAACGACATGTTTCTAACATCATGTGCTTTCCGGGTCATGCAATTACATATTAGGTTAAAAAATCTTGTTGTGCTGCGTTTAGACATATGTGGGCGGCTCCTGCAACTGGGTTTTGCTGAGCTAAAGAACAATCCCTGGATTGGGTTGGGTTTGCAAAGTCAAATCATTCTCTACTCTACTAGATAGCTAACACTGTAATAGTAGAGAGCAGTCTGACTGATTGCCTGACTATTTCGTTAGACGTTAGACTCAAGTGCTACAGAGCGAATTCTAATGTAGAATTGTGAATTTCCTAGAATAGAGATACAAACTCTTGTTCTTTCTTATACAGGGCTAGCCAAAAAGATGTCCCCGTGGTCTAGGTCATCTAGCTCCTAAACTAAAACTCCGATAAAAATGAG
>JAQFYC010006074.1:0-12915 GCA_034694165.1 Tomocerus mixtus | reverse complement strand
CGCCCACGGGTTAACCAGGCCCTGAGAATATCAATACACATACAGAACGGGAAACAAAAATAAATCGAAGTCAATACAAAGAAAATGCCAACACTTTTACTCGAATATGAAGAATTTCTTCAAAGGCAATGTGCCCATTGCTCGCAACTTTTGCAAATCAACGAAGAAAACGGGACAAGGAAACAAAATCTATCAAAAACGAGGTTCAATACGTTTTGCTATTCTGGAAAGGAAACTACAAATTTCGAAGCCATTTCCCTTGTTTATGGATTATCACACAAAAAACTTTCGGACAAGTTAGTTAAATGCTTCAAAAATGTGTTCAGCCGAAGACTTTGCTCTTGGAGAAGGAGGGGAAAAAGACGAACATTTTTGCGACAAAGATCTAGAAATGGTTACTAACAAATTGTCATTTTGCAGTACCTGTAGCCCACTCTGTGAAGAAATGTACCGAGTGTGCCGGAAATTCGGAAATCTTGCAAATAAGAACTCACTGTTGTCAAAATCATTGAATGAACAGTTTTGTTTTATCGGAAATCAAGAAAGTAACTATCTGGAAAGTGAAATTAAATGCGAAAGTAATATAGAAGAAGAATGTATATTTGGAGATCCGCTAAGAATTGAAGAGGACGTGGATATTGACTCGTCTGAAGTAAATCATGACGTAAAAGAAGAATACGATAACGCTGGCAATATTTGTAGCGAAGGGGAAGAAGTAAATGTTTATAAACATGAGGCATTCATAAACTCCGGTAAATTAATGATAAATTATGTCTAGTTAGTTACTTGTATTGTTGCATATATTTTTTTACCGATTTGTAATTAGTACAGATACAAACGAAATAGTTAGTTTGATAAAATTGTCATTGTCATGCCTAGCTAAATATATAAATTGTAAAATAATGACCATGAAGTCATATTGCGTTCTATTATAGGTCATATTGTGTATTTTATCTATGGGTTTACTTTAGGTGGAAAAACAAGAAGGTACTCCCTGAGAAATAATACCAAAAGTCGTGAGTGTGAAAAGTCTGGAACGTTAGACGCTATCAGCGATGGCTCAGCTGGCGAAGAATTATATTCTGAATTGAGGGACTTGGATTGTATTTCGGAAGATAGTGCTCCGTCTGGTAAGTAAATAGGTAGTTACTTTATAATTTTCCTTGTTGATAAACATCACATTGGTAATGTTGTACTTGAGAAAAATGGCAATTACTAATATTTTTCAGCTAAAAGGGTGAAATCTGTAAAAGTCAAGAGGAAAGTGAAAAGGAGGAAAAGAAAATCAGCTGACTCAAAGGGTTATACTGTGATCTCGATTGAAAATAGTGCTACAAAACATATAAAATCCCACTACCGTTGTAATGAATGTGGAAAGGTATTCCCTTCGATCTGGTCAATAACTTTCCACCTCCTGGACCACAAAGACGACCATCAGCTGACTGTTTATACTGAAAATGTTGAAGGACCTCCTTACCAATGCCCCAAATGTGTTAGAAGCTGTCCTCGAGTATCACATTTAAAAATGCATTGTCTTCGAGTGCATAATTTGAAGGTCGAGGTACAATTGTCCAAACCAACATCCGAGCCATTAACGAATAATGATGCAGTAGAGAACGATTCTTTGTTCCCCGGCTCAGTTAAGGGTCCCCCGTTTGAATGCCCGAAGTGTGAGGCTAAATGGACAAAGAGAGCCCATTTAAGTATTCATTTAAATAAGGTTCACAATTTAAAATTGACTCTTCTGCGTCGTGCAGCCCGAAAATTATCAAAGGAATTGAAATGTGTAGAATGCAGTGTGAATTTTGAAACTGCCAAAGGTTACCTTATTCATCAAAGACGAAGACACAAAAAGAAATATTTCCACTGTGTTGTTTGTTATGAAATGTTTGAACACGAAGCAGATTTGGAACATCACATGGAATCTGGGAATCATAATGGACAATTGGAGAAAAATATTATAGAAGAAGAAGAAATACAGGATAGTTGCAATGAAGAGCAAGAACCAAGAAAATTCTGCGATGAACCATTTTTCTGCCGGGAATGCAATTTTGGGTTTAAAACTCGAAGATCAGTAGCCAATCATCTTCACCAAGCTCATCAGTCCAGAAATAAGTTTGACTGTAAAGCTTGTGAGGAACATTTTAATGATTCGACAGATTTGCTTCGACATTTAGAAAATATTCATCAAGAAATTGCAAGACCTGAAATCCGAAGAAATACTTTTAGATGCGATGAGTGTCCAAATACAATTTTCGCATCTTTCAACGTTTTAAAACAACACTTAAGCCAATCAAATCACCAATCCCCTTCAATAACTTGTTCCTTTTGCGACAAACAGTTTTCCGATATGGAAGCACTGAGCAGTCACAAGAGAATTGATCACGAAAACATTCTGAAGGAGATCCAATCCAAGGAAAAATGTACACAAAGTACAATAAGAATAAAAGACAATGTATGCAAATGTACTTTTTGCGAAAAGACATTTCTAACTGTACAAAAAATGTGTCGTCACAGGGACACTCATCCTAAGGACGAGCAAATATACAAATGTACGCAGTGTCCCAAAACATACACTCTATACAATAGTTTACAACAACACTTCCACAATCTACACAGTGAGGAGACATTCCAGTGCAGCGACTGTGGCAAAACCATTGTCGGGGTTAGACAATTTCGAAAACATTGTCTCAGACATTCAGAAATAGCCAGCGGGGTGAAACCATTGTGTGATTTGTGTGGGAAATCATTTGTTACGAAATTGGGTCTTGTAAAACATAAGAATGTCTTTCATTTGGGCAAAGAGCAGAAAAAGTGTCACATCTGTGGATACGTCAGTCCAACCAAGTGGTATATGAATTATCATATGAAAGTACATGCAAAAAACGGAAGTATTAAGAAACGGAAAAATCAAGGAGCGTTTGTGGAGTAGCATTCTCGTTGTAAATTACTAAATGTCTCAAGTTTGTTATATTTTATTTGAGCATAATTAAAATTCATCTAGTAAACCAAATAAAGTATTTATTTTCTCTAATATATTTGCATACATGCAGATGCTTTATGTAAATGTTTAATGGTTTGACATTATATGAAATTAACGTAGGTTACTACAATTTACTTGCATGTGATAATTTACAAAAAATATTCAGCAAAATATTGTGCAGGTTTTCGTGTACTGGTTGTAAATTCAATAACAATTAACAATCACACAATAAGCATCTCTGCAATTGTAATCATTAAATCGTTAGGTAGGTTAATTATGGTTTCTTGGTCCAGGTTGTTGCACCAACAAATAGTCTCAAGTTTGCCCCAGTGTATCTTCTTCGCATGGATTAGACGCACGAAAACCAAAAGTTGCTGATGGAAAATCAAAGTCAAGGCAGAAAAATAAATAAATAAATCATACTTCATACTTGGTCTGGTAACATTTTATAATTTTAGTTTACTATAATTGTTGTTTATCAATTATCAGTAAGAAAAGTTTCGTTAGATCTAATTGTAAGAACATGAGGCCATTCATTGTTGATTATTCTTTATTATGTCCAGAGGGTGTCCACGTCCACTACTTTTATACGAAAAATGAATAATGAACAATGAAACAATCAGCCAGCATTTTTCAATTCTGAATTTAATTTCCACTATTCGTTCTTGTTTTAGGTTTTACAGTAAATTGCTGCCTTTTTGCCTATACTAAATGTATTGTATTCATGTAATAGTTAATAATTATTTCCTTTTATCTGCAGGATACGTATAGCAATCCACATGATTTGAAATGTGAAGCGGAAATCTGACATCTGATACAAACTAATAAAGGAATAGGCAACCAATAAGCCAAGAAAGAGAAAAATGAAAACGCTTTTAGCCGAATATGTTGAGTTTCTTCAAAAGCAATGTGCCCATTGTTCCCTGCCTTTGAAAAATGACAATACAAATAATGGCAAATCACCAAAAATCGACGAAATTGGAAACCTTCCAATAGCTGGCAACACATTTCATTATGCTGGAGAAGATATTACGAATTTCAAAGCTATTTCCTTCATTTATGGATTGTCACATCAAAATCTAGCTAGCAAATTAGTTGAATGTTTTAAAAATGTCTACGTCACCAATCGAGATTTGTATTGGGGGAAGTCAGAATCAGACGAAGATGATATTGATGACCAATACTCACAAATGGCTAGTTTCAAATTATCATTTTGCCATACTTGTAATCAGATATTTGAGGAAATGTACCGAATGAACCGAAAATTGAGAAATCGTTCAGTCAAGAGCTCCCTGTTGTCGAAATCATTGAGTGAACAGTTTTGCTACATTGAAGATCAGGAAAATAATTATCTTGAATGTGAATTTAAATGGGAATGCAACGAAGAAGATGAAGAATGCATTTTAGGAGATCCATTACGAACTGAATTGGATGAGGAAGAAGATGGAATAGCTTCGTATCCTGAAGTTGAGTTGAAGGAAGAATGTGATGAAAATGACGAAAACGTGGACGATGATATTAGGATTCAACGGGAACAAGTTAAAGCACAAGATGAAGACGCCTCCAGTATGTTAAAACTTCTTTTATGCCAAATTTTGAATATAGTATTTATACGTTTACCTAAAATTGTAATTTTCTTCAAACTAAACACTAATTACATCACATCATATGTTGATAATTACGTTTTTTTACAATTAGGCAGGAAAGTGGGAGGCTACACGTTGCGGAAATCCCGAACTCCTGAACTTAATATGTCCGATGTCGACGAAAACTGCAAGGATTCAAATTCAAACAATGACGAATGTTGTTCTAGTGATGAGGGAAGCGACTTATATTTAAATACAGAATATCACCCTCCCGGTAATTAATAATTAATTATTCTGTTTTTTTATTATGACGAACATTTCATCTATCATTAGTATCACAATGCTTATGTGTGAACAAGGCTTTAAAATTGAATACTGTCTTTAATATTTACATTTAGCAAAAAGATTAAAAAGGGAATCTACCCACATTGTCGCAAAAGAGAAGATTGTGAGCAACACGGACGCAAAAGGCTACACTCTGATTCGGACTGAAAATTGTACTTCAAATAACCGAAAACTCAACTACAGTTGTAATAAATGTGGAAAACTATTGCCTAGTATTTCGTCCATGAGCTTGCACCTTTTAGATCACATGGGTGACGACCAGCTGGTAATTTGTACTGAAAATATCGAAGGACCACCTTATCAGTGTCCCAAATGTGCTACGATTTTTAAACGAATGTCATCTATGATGATGCATTGTCTCCGGGAACACAATTTGAAAATCCAGGGAAAAAATGCAGAAGAACTGGAAAAAATTGGCCCACAGTCATTAGTTAAAGAAGCTTCGCTCGAGGAAAGCACAAATGGCGAACCTCAAACCTATTTCACTTATGTCCAAGGTCCACCGTTTGAATGCCCCAAGTGCGACGCCACGTTCAAAATGAGAGATTCATTTAAAAGACATTTTGCCAAGGTTCATAATTTAAAATTACCTGTCCAAAGGACTTCACGAAAGTTGTCGAAGGAATTGAAATGCTCAGAATGTGAAATGACTTTTCAAACAGCACAAAGTTTTCTTCTTCATCAACATTATAGACACAATAAGAAATATTTCCCTTGTGTTGTTTCTGCTTGTGAGGAAATGTTTGAAAGTGAAGCAGATTTGGAAATTCATAAGAATTTAAGACATCAGGAAGAAATAAAGAAATCATTTTTGAGAAAGCACTCTCTCCAGAAGTACAATTTGAAAATCAAGAGACATTTCCCTAAAAGACCTAAAACAAATTCCCAGCCGCTAAGGAATGAAGGAGGAATTGAAGAAATCGCAAATGATGGTCTACAAATATATCTGGGGCATGCTAAAGGTCCCCCGTTTCAATGCCCCAAGTGTGCGAAACAGTTCAAACGAAGACATTCATTCAAAGTTCATCTCGAACAGGTTCACTACTTAAAATTGCCAGTTCTACGGACTCCCCGGAAACTATTGAAGGAATTGAAATGTACAGAATGTCAATTGAGTTTTTCAAGATCTCAGAGTTTCCATCAGCATCAACGAATAAAACATAACAAGAAATATTTCATTTGTGTTGCTTGTGATGAAGTGTTTGAAGAGGAGGCGGATTTAGAAAATCATGAAAAATCAGAGCATACGGGAAAATCAAAGAAAATTCGAAAAGTAAGCCTTGGCGTTGAACACGAAATACAAGAAAGCAGTAGCAAAGATAAAAAACAACGAAATTACTGCAGTAGTAACCAAGAAAAATGTAGTAAAAGACAAAAGCAAGAAAAACAAATATCCACTGAAGATCTTGAAAGGCAAGTTCAAGTTTGCGAAAATCAACAAACGGAAACTTCCTGTGACGAAGATGAAATGAATTACTGCGAAGAACCATTTTTCTGTCGGGAATGTAATTTTGGATTTAAATCCCGAACCATTGTAGGGATTCACAATAAACAGGCCCACAATTTAATAAATAGGTTCGACTGTAAAGATTGTGACGCGAATTTTAAAGATTCAACAGATTTGCTTCGTCACTTAGAAAATATCCACAATGAACATGCAAAACCAGAAGAGCGCAAAGATAGTTTCAAGTGCGGCGATTGTCCCAATGAATATTTTTATTCCTTCAATGACTTAACTGTACATTTAACTCAATCCAAACATGACTCCCCTAAAATAATTTGTGCATTTTGCGACAAACACTTTTCCGAGCATAAATCTTTGCGACATCACAAGGTCATTGTTCACAAAAGGATTTTAAAGGGGATAGAATCAAGAAAGTGTTCTGAAGCAACAAGAAAGGAAGACTGTTTGGTAAAAAAATGTACTTTTTGCGAAAAAACCTTTCAAAATGTACAAGAAATGTGTCTTCACAGGGAAACCCATCCTAAAGAAGAGCAAATATACAGATGCACACAGTGTCCCAAAACATACACTCTAAACAATAGTTTAATACAACACCTGCACAATCTACACAGTGAGGAGACATTCCAGTGTAGCGACTGTGGCAAAACCATTGTCGGGGTTAGACAATTTCGAAAACATTGTATCAGACATTCAGAAATAGCCAGCGGAGTCAAATCACTGTGCGATTTGTGTGGAAAATCGTTTAATACGAAGAAGGGTCTTATAAAGCATAAGAATGTCTTACATTTGGGAAAAGAGCAGAGAAAGTGTCACATCTGCGGATACGTCAGTGCGACCAAGTGGTATATGAATCACCATATGAAAGTACATGCAAAAAATGGAAGTATTAAGAACCGGAAGAAAAAACACGAGTTTTTAGAGAATCCCATCTAACATTCTATTATCTTTTCAGCTCATTAATTTCAATGCAGTCTCACATCTTTTATATTACAGTATAATGAAGCCTAGCATACAGAAATATTTAGATATAGTTAACCAAATAGTGTACTTTCCTAGTCATATACTTTCCCACTTACACTCGTTCTGTATTATGTACTTTTCGAAAGTGATTGCTAAGTAGTAAATACAGTTATGTAATAACACAGACCTATATTGTTATCAACTATAATTTGTAATGATCTCGTGTTGTATTAACAAATGTAATACACACATACATTTGGTATGTATGGGGAAGTCGCTAAATTATTGTTAGTTTAAGTAAGATGTCGAGATCATTTTGTGTGGGGCCCATGACTTCTGGTAATGTGTTGTTTGTGGGGACCTCATATTTGTGATTAATCTGATTAAGTAGGTAATGATTAATGATGTAGTAATCTTCTGTAGTGTTATATAATTGTGTGATTCAGTCAATTCAGTGGGTAATTGATAAAAGTGTTAAATAATAATTGAGTAATACAACTTGAACATAATTTGTAATTTAATTGAATGTAATGCATTTTTTGCTGTGGGTGACATCGATAATAAACCCAATACCTACCGACAATACAGTTATATTATGAAATACCATGTTGTGCATTCTTTTCTCAAGTCGAATAGTAAAAGCTAATATGACAACAGGACAATATATAAATTGTAATTACAAATAGTCATGCATAAAAAACAATTATGTACACAGGCACTCATACTTGATTAATTGCCACTCAGGAGAGAATGATAATCATTGTTCAGTGGTACCAGTAATTATTAAACTTAGTTTTGTATTACATATTATTACATGCAAAACATCTTACGGGTATCGAAAAATGTGCACAATATATGTAATATATGGTCTGATAATAATGATTTCATTTGAACATGATTTGTAAATATTATATGAATCACTATTTTCTGCATTACAATTAGTCATACACTTAAATCATTCAACAGCAATAAATAGCAATAGCGTACAGGTGTAGAGGTACAAAGCACTAAAAGCCGTTTGGTAATCAAAACTTGAAATGATAAGTTGAAAAATGTGTGCTACTCGTGTAGGGACGATAAAATGTATAAAATGAAAGCGTTTGCAAGATATGATTAACATTTAATTACAGCAATCATTACAGTACGGATGTACAGAAAAGTTTAGAACGCAATTAAAATGTTCTCCAAAAATTCTCTATTTGTTTTCGGAGCAGTTTTACTAACTTCTCAAATAGCCAGCTGTTCATTAATTCAAAAAAACGAAAATATAATTAAACGTAAAATAGAACTATATAACGACGCAATCGACATTGAAAAGTACAAGGCCAGTTATGAAGTTGACCTGAACACTAGAGTTATAACATTCGAAGTGACTGTGGAAACAACTGGGTTTGTGGGATTCGGTCTCTCGTCCGGAAGGGGCATGGAGGGAGCTGATATCATTATCGGAGGAGTTCGAGACGGCGAAACGTATTTCTCCGTAAGATAATTAAAGGAAATCAGTATTTTGTACCATTACTGTACCATTTCATGTTGCATTTTTCAATTAATGCGAATTAATTTAGGAAAATAAAAATATTTCAATTATTTATTTCCGATGAAATATTTTCGACGTTATTTATGTTATTCAACCTTTTTCCAGGATCGACATGGGACTGGTAATATCCTACCTATAGTGGATGATGAAGAAAACTGGGTGCTCTTAAATGCGTCCGAGAGCGCAACTCATACTTATTTGAAGTTTTCGAGACTTTTGGATACGTGTGATGTACAGGATGTCCCCATTACGGTAGTCGTTATTGAAATAATCTTATACCTTATAGCTATGTGGCTTCCTATTTAATACAATGACCAAATTTAAAAAATCTAATTAAATATTATGCAGGACGACACTGTATCCATTATTTGGTCATTTGGAGCAACTGACGATATTTACTACCACGGAGATGTTAACCGAGGCAGTGTCGATGTAAATTTACTGGACCCGGTTGAAGACGTTGATACTTCAGAGTAAGAAATTATTTCAGAGTAGTTATTGTTAATATTTAACTCTAAAATATACGTAACTTATAATATATTAGACCTTTATAGCCAAGAAATGCTTGCCAAGCTGGTCAGATACTATATTTTCATATTATCGTCGTATTGATTATATAATACTTGTTTTCCCGATTTTTCATTTACAATCATTGGTATTATGCCGACAGGTTTCAAACGTGGACCATAACCCGTGAGATGATTATGCCTAAACGAGATACAAGTTACTGGTGCACTATTCATAAAGCACCTGCTGATTTTGATGAGAAAAGACACATTGTTGGGGTAAGGAACGACGCTTACGAATAATAAACCCAATTTCTCAATTTAGTTATACTAGCTAACATTTTATGAAATAAATATTTGTTTCCTGACAGTTCAATACAAAACTGGAGACCGCAGATGGAATAGCTCATACACACCATTTGGTTATCTTTCGATGTGTCGCTCCCGATGGAGAAGATCCAGATGAATTATTTGGACCACACGTTGATCAACCGGGAGGAGAGTATTACGATAACAACCCCGTCATCCCTTCACAATACTGCACAAGAACATTATATATTTGGGCTACCGGTGGTAAAGTAAGGAATACAACGCAACAATTTACAACACGATCACAAATCACAACGTAGCATAGTATAATATAGAAATTTATTAATATATATTATATTTTTTAAATATTTGTAGGCAACGATGCTTCCTGAGAAGGCCGGGTATACTCTGGCAGAACCAAAAGAGTCAGCTTACGTTATGTTCGATATTCATTACAATAATCCCACTGAACGCGAAAATATTACAGTGAAATCTGAAGTGGAAGTATATCACTCGACAGAAATTAGGTTTTACAATAATATTTTAATTTACTTTACAAAAACAGAGCTTTATAACGATATAATTAATATTTGATGATACTTATAACGATTTTAATGTAGACCGATTGAAGCCGGTATATTAATGGTGACCCACGAAGTTAGATACTCGCAAATGATTCCCGGAAACGCAAAGGGCTTCATGACAATTGGACATTGTGGTTCTGCATGTACAGAAACATGGATTGGACCAGACGGAATTAACATCTTCAACGTTTTATTCCATGCGCATTTAGCTGGTAAATAAAAATTACATTCTTTTTATTGTACATAAAATATTTAGTAATATAATTAATCTATCTGTTAATGAAAATAGGAAGAACAGCCAAACTGAGACATTTCCGGAATGGAGAAGAGTTGCCCTGGATTGCAGCTGATAATAACTACGCATTTGATTTCCAACAAAGTAGGCCTCTGCGCAAAGAAGGGAAAATATTTAAGGGAGACCACATGACTGTTGGTAATGGGAATAGAATTTTTAATAAGTTGAAGTTAATTAAGTTTAAAGATATTTATAGGTTAATTATACTTGGCAATTTAGAGTGCACTTACGATACAACTGGAAAAGGGGATGTGACACTGGGAGGATTATCCACCAGTGAGGAAATGTGTCAAGCTATTATGTGGTACTATCCCAGAAGTGGATTTTCCTATTGTGGCAGTGAGTATCCTCTCGAGGCATTCAAAGAAAGATTCGGAATCGAAGAAATATCCTGGTAAAATTATTTTAACATTATTTGCATTTTTGAAAAGTGGTTGATTAAGTTTTTGTTTTGTAATTATGTAGGCCTAACCAGTTGGATGATCCAATGGTAGTTGCCCCAGCCTCCTTGGCTAACAGAACCCTCTTAGACGTACTGAGCAACACTGTGACCTGGACTCCTGCGGCAATAGCTGAATTGCAACAGGAGTTGAGATTTGGAGAACATTTTAACCCATACTGCGGCGCGGAGCACACGGTCGCTACGTACCCGGAGTACAGAGAAGACTACGCACCTGAAAATATTTGTGCGGGTCAGTCGACTCCAAGTGGCGCCACAAATAACCTTTTCACGAGTACCCAAATGTCATTTGCCATTTTATCGTGTATAGTCATTTTTATGTTTCATCAGTAAATATTTTTGATAAAAAAATTAAACAGCACTTGGATGGATTTTATTAGTTAGAAGGGTAAAAGATTTCTCTTGATACCAATATATATTGGTGTAGCGTGTAGTCCCACAAAAGCAATTAGCCTTAGAGTTCGGTCTGATATCGTGTCATAATTGTATGTTGTATAATATGCCCCTCTAACAAACCCCTCTCGTAAACCAAATTAAAATTCACTCCTTATCTAACAGCTACTGAGCACATTTTTCCCTAAATTTTGAATCTTTGATCTAAAAATTATTTTTTCTGTCGTAAATATAAAACGTTTGTCAAACTCATTAATTAGTTAATATTTTCATTTCTAAGGTGTCAAACCTTGATTTTTTTTTATAAATTTAGATAAATGGACAACCTAATTCACACCTAAGCAGAACTTAACAGAATAGAATAAATTAAATTCGTAGAATTGACTTCATACAGAATACACTATGTTCTGCTTGTAGGTGTTAATAGACTTTAATTTGTATATATATATCAATTTATATTGTGACTTGTCATGAAGACTTTCATATATCATGTCCCCTTGATTTAATTACATAAGTATTAACAATATTTTTGACTTTTAATTTTATTGGTCACTATACACATAATACATGATGATACTTAAATACATTTACCTAATAGTAAATCACAAGAAAAGTACCTAGTACTAATAAAAAATTTATATTATATTTTGTACTTTGCTATATCCTATATTATATATCTGCAAAGGGTTTTAAAACCGACCACATGTTGGTCCTTGCAACTAAATATACGATATATTTTAATTTTTTTTTTTCATTTTCAATTTACCGAGACTGAATTCTAAAATAGAAATAGCACAACTGACGCTAGACAAAACGAGGAAAGCCAAAAATACAATTTTAAAATTACTCTTTAAGGTAAATTTTTCGGCAAATTTTCTAGGTGCCTACCTATTATGAGCCCCCAGTTTTTCTAAACCGAGCATAACTATAATCGAAAAATCGTAGCCATTCAAATAAGCGTTAAGTCCATTTCCGATGAAGCGATTATAAGTGTACTTTAGATTAGCAGCATAGCAATCATGAAAAATAGTTGACTTAATCGTTTCCTTTGGGCGTTCATCTTCAATTCCAATGCATGTCAAATTTTTCTCACTTCCAACAAGAATGATTGAAGACATAAACCTTCTTTCTACTAGACCAAAAGCTTTCATTGCCATGAATCAAATAGCCGCATAGCTATAGTAATGGGAATATGTTAAACAAAATATTTCTCGTTAAGTTACGTCCAAATTGGTAGAGGTGCAAGCATGACTTCCTCCAAGAAACTACTATACCAAGTTTCTAAAAATGAATAATAATATGGCAATATGTTAATTTGTTTTAATTTTGGAAACAGTTCCAACATTCCCCATGAAAATAACTTGGGCATGTCAATGTCATCCGTATTTGAGAATACAATGGTCACAGTTGTTCAAAAAAGGTGGACCTTTCAAAAGATAATGCAGTGAGAGACACACATACAGAAAGACAGACAGATCATTCCTATAAAGTT
>JAQFYC010006073.1:0-12916 GCA_034694165.1 Tomocerus mixtus | reverse complement strand
GTTCAATATGAACAGATGCGAATCAAGCGCGCGTCCGTCTGATTCATATTCTAACCATTGAGTCCTCCTTAATACAATAGGTTGTTAAAACTTTCTCGAGTTCTACTGAACCTAAACTAGGAAGCAAGAGAGAATAGCATAGCCATATAGCCCAATAACAAGGATAGGTGGCGAATTGAATTTCTGCTGGCAGCTTAGTTTAGATTCGTATCGTAACGTAAACAACACTCAGCAAGCAACCGATTTGGAATACCTTGCATAAAAACGACGAAACAAGGTTAAGAAAAACACATTCAGCTTTATTTTATTGTCCAGTCCATCCACATCAGAATAGCTGAAATCCTATCGCAACCTAATAAGTTTATAAAGGTAAACGGAAATTGTAAGTTTTGCTAAACTGTGTATTATTTAATAATTTGGTTTCTGTTAGTCATCATTTCTGGAACACATGAACCGAATGGTTTAAACGAAATATCACATGGTAGCTGTATGTATACATATAGAAAATAAATAATGCTAAAACGATAAAAAAATATGTGTTTTACATATATAAAATAGTATTCTTGTACGTAAATGTGAAATGAATGCTTAATTACTTTAAAAGGTCCGGTAAGCAAAGTCAAGTTAATTTCATCTCCAAAGTAGCTGTAGCTGTAGCCGTGTTTCTAAAAAACCGTTTGAAGTAACCAAAACCAAGAAAATTGGAAAAGGAGAAAGAAGTATATTTTGTCATTTAGAACTGCCAACTCCTGACTTCTTTGGATATTTCTGGAAGGATTTCGCTGATAATTACTGGATTCCATTCAAACCATACTGGATCCCAAACCGGAGCATCTTTTAAATTTTTCCTCAGCTCAAAGGATTTAAACAGTAGGTATGTGAGCATTTATATTTTTTGTTTATACTATCAACTATAAAAGGCTTTACAAATTAATTTATTTTATGAATAGCTATTTAATTCAATAAATATAAAGTATGTACATACTTCGACACATTTATATTTAAATAATGTCGTTTGAACAAAGGGTACTTTTGCTATTTTGTAGACAATTTCTATTGTTTCGTTTATTATGCTAAGTAAGTTAGTGGCACGTGTACTTATAAACAACTTTAAATTAAGCAATGCCGAAACAATAATTGTAAACATAATATTGCGGTTAATGTTATTCCTTCTGCCATATAAAAGAACAAACATGCTTTTGTACAAACAAATGAATTTCAACCTTATTTTTATATTACCTTCAACCTTGATTTTTGTGTGATTTTATGTACACTAGTAGTATTTTCTAAAACAATATGCGCTCATTGTATATTTAGTTTACAATAAGTAATTAATAATTTCCAGAAAAGAAATCGTGCACCTACATTACCGACAATAACTTAGAAGAACTGCTGCTCATAATCAACATCAACAATGGCTGCAGGTCCAAGTAACAATTTTTGTCTGGCTCCTGGAGAAGTATTTCAACAATGTCCCTACAATAGATCCCATTTGATAACATCCGTACGAATGTTGGTTCATCTGGACAAATGCCGGAAAGCGTATCTAAAAGAACAAAATTTGAAGGGCCTTAAAGGGGATATTGTCCCCTGTATGTTCAATTTTGCCCATCAATATCCAAAAATTGAAATAGATTTCCATCACGGAAGATGCCCAGATCAACACACTATTGTGGACCATTTAGCTTATCATCAAAGTGACGAAGCCCAAGCAAAAGCCGCGTCAGCCAGAGCAGAAAATCAAGCACAAGCGGCTGCGAAAAAGAATAGGGAGCCTAAGCGTTCTGCTGAGGACGACGACGGCTACAATTGGGACGGGGATGAAGAAGAGGAAGACTGGGAGAAGGAATCTAAAGGAAATGGACCTGGATATGATCCTAAAGCTAAATTGTCAACCGGCCCTGTAATACCAATAGTACCTCAGGGGATGACAAAATCAGAACGGAAGGCATTTAGAAACGATGCCCGACTTCGTCAAGAAGAGTATCTAAGGAAAGAAATGTTAGGAGGAGGTGTCAAAAGACAAAAAACCGATTTGAAAGATTTCAAGGGAGATGATCCGTACGCCTAATTTGTGCTCGTCCAATTGTAATTTAATACATGCAATATAATTGTCAATTGTTTTCCTTAAACAACGACATTCTGAATTAAAGCGTATATGCGATTCACAAATACTTTTGTAACAAACCCATAAAAACAGTATAAAATACTATAGTTCAACTAAATATAATGTGACAATGACAATGTAATCTTGATTGATATATTTTGATGATTTTGGCCATGTCCTTTACATCATAAATTGATTGTATAACATATTCCTATATATACTTAGTCCGACACATGTTAAATTCTTAAGTTCGATGTAATCTTGTAAGTTTACCATAAGTAGTACAAAACTACCGACTGTCGAATTAATAACAGTAAGAAAATGTTTATCGATCAGTAATTTGCAATTTTGGAATGATGTGTCAAATTAGCTGTCCTTTGCCCTATTGCAAGTGATTAAGCTAAGTATTAGTCTCAAAGCTATAAGTCCATTTAGTCCATTAGTCTTCAATATGCCTGTAATGTTGTCAATTTTTGTCCTTTTGTAACATTTGTTAATCCCAAGTTTTAACCCCTTTTGTCAGAAGAGGATATATATCTACTGTATTGTATGTCAATGTAAATTAATTAATATTAAAATTCTTATGTCATAAAAGGTATACATAGCAGTAACTTAATGACTTCAAATGTTCTGAAATACAAGTAAAAATAGGTTTTGAAATTAAAATTTAACTACGTTGACTTTACTTTTTATTAACATCAGAACGCTAAACTATATAATAATAAGTACATGAATCATCGGTATCTTATTACAAAAATTGTGGTAGAGTGGATTTTGCATTTGTAGAACACATTAACTAATCATCTAAATAAATAAATGCAAAAAAGATTTACCGCAGCTGCTCTTATGCTGAGGATTTACATTTATGCGGTTGTTATACATATAAGATCATATAATTATTATTTTAAGCTATGGTTACATACTAAGTCTTAAGGTTCCTAGGCTCCTAAGCTATGTAGCGAACGGGTATTCATGATATTCATGAAGTGCATTTGTAAGTATTGGAACTAAAAGAACTAAATGAATTTATTTTTTACACAGAATGGAACAAGGAATTTAATTTTCCGTACTGGATGTCTCATTAAAGTGTCCAAACAATGCCCAACAAAAGAATAATACCCCGCCGTCCCGAAATGAGGCAGCTCCCATCAGTACCCATACGAGAGCTGGACCGAAAATTCATTAGAGAATTAAAAGAACTGAAAGAATCAAATAAAGATCTAAGGCGTTCTAATGACATTTTACAGAAAAAAGTTGATCGAATCGAATTATGGATTCTTGCTAATTTTGGTAAGCATTTAAATAAATAATCGGAATACTTGAAAACTTAATTAACAGCCAAATTGACAGACATTTTGTTGTAAATGATTTTAAAGTCACGAAAATTGTAATTTTGAAAATTGAAGAAAAATCCTTAACAATTTGAAATATTGTATTAAAGGAAACTTAGATAATCCTAATGGTGGGATTGACGAAGCAGAAGATAACATTAACATAGACACAAATGAAGACCCACTCCCACATGGTAACATAGTATTTAGTATTTTCATTTCATAGCGAAGATAGAATACTAACAAAAAATGTAAATATTTGCAAAAGACTATTTTCGGTAAATGTATATCTTAAAAATTAAAATGAGCTTTGTTTGTTTCATAGATCTTGCGGGATCTAATGACGATGACGATGCACTAAATGAGCATGGATGCAGTTCTCCTAATACAAGTTCAAATTCAAGTGTGCCCAAGATAAGAGCAAAACGCAACGAACTCAACCTAGAAGACAAACTTACGGTGATAAAATTGATCGAAGAAGGGAAACTGTCCCAAAGAAAAGTCGCTAGGCAGTTCAATGTCGGAAAATCTCAAGTTGGTAACATCCTTCGCTCCAAGACTGAAATTTCAGAAGCATACGAAAGATTTCTAAAAGATACGGGTGGGATATCTAGACCTGATATTCCTATTCCTTCGCGAATTGAAAAGAAAAACAAAAATGGGGAAGTGCGACATCACCATCTGGTCAATAGACAAGTCAAACTTTATTATGACGAGCGGTTGGCTTTAGGTATTTACACAACTGGACCACAGTTGCAGGAAAAAGCTAGGGAATTAGCATCTCAGTACGGTGTAACAAAATTTGGTGCTAGCAGTGGATGGCTACATAATTTCACTAAGAAATTTCGCATTAGATTGGGACTGCAAGGGAAATTGCAATCAAAATCAACATCATTACGTGCAGCAACAAATGAGGGGGATACTAATTGTAATATTATTAACTTAAACCCTGAGCCTGAGACTGCTATTAATGTTGAGCCAACTGTGATTAAGATGGAAAATTTTGAAATGGAGTGCATTTCTCCCTTATGATGCAGATTATAATACATAATCGAGTTAGAAAGTGCCAAAAGAGAAAACGTACAAAAACAACTGGAATTAATTGGTGTTATTATTATTACTCATTGTTTTAAATGCTATAAAATGTTAACTTTGTTTATTTTATGATAGTGGGTAATGCTGCATTAATTTACAAAGGGACGAATGTGCTCTGCACAGATTGCAGCTATTAGATAAAGTTTCGTACTTTAATTACTTAACCATTCTTTTCAATATTTTGTATTTTTATTTGTATCTGTATTAAAACTTTCAGTATTTTAGGCTTCTTGTCTTAAAAATTGCATTTAAATCGATAACAAATAATTGTTCATCAAGCAAGTAAGTGTGAGTAGAATAAAAAATTACCCTTATAATATATGTATATGTATATATTTTGTATATTTGTTTATATAATTACGGATTAAGACCGACAACTACAAGTATTAAGATTGGCCTTAGTTTTGAGTATTTCTTGTAGATTAATGCTAATTCCAATGTCTGAATTTCATTGCGAACTATTTACATTGTATAAGCCTATTAGCTAAACCTACTTTGCCTAGTTTGGGACGCTGAGTTCGAAAATGATGGAATTCGTCTGTGAAAATAGTAACTCCTCGAGCTATAAGGCTCCAAATGCACAGCAATGTGCATAAACGTATATGGCGAATTAAATACTATAGTGCGAACTACATTAAATATTAGTCCGTAAACGTTTTTGTAACTGACACTGTACCAGGCTCCAATTTGTAAATTAATTGGTAAACATGAGTTTTGAAACTTTTTCAAAATGTCGACATCTTTTGAGTATTTTGAACTGAATCGATTTTTCCACGATATTATACAATCCTGAGTATTTTTTGAGACTCTTCCTCCTAAATGCAAAAATGCTATCCAGAAGAAAAATAATAAGAACAATGGAAAATACACTAAACCTGCATATTTCAGAGCCCCTGTCTTTGCAAAGTAAATTAAATAGAAGACGACTATGAGTATTACTGTGTAGATTGATGTTAAAAAGGTTCTCGAAAAATTTGAGAACATATTGGCAAGTATTTGTAAACTTCGATAATTTTTGCATATTTCTTCGTTTAGGTTGGAACCTCGTTTTCTTTTCTTGGCAAATCGCTTACACCTGAAAATCAAATATGCACGAAAACCCATTTATATATTATATAAAAATCATTAGTAATAGAATAAATAAAATAAATGTTCATAGTGGAGATAAAAAGTTTAACAATTAAAAGTGCAACAAATTATATATTTTATAATACATAATTTCGATGCTTACTTTAAAAGGGTAATGTAGTGAAGAATGCAAATGTAGAAGTAAAGAACAGATGCAATGTAAAGGACTGGAATTGACCAAGCCCCAATTGTGAAAATACAAAATAAAATTGTAGTTAGTCCTGATTGGTACTCCATTGAATATGTCCCTGCTGCTTTAAATGTAAAAAATAGTGCACAAATGAAAGGAAATATGATGGAGAGTGAGAGCAATATCTCCAGGAACAATTGTACTCTTTCCAGGACCAAGTTAGTACGAACGGTGAATTTCTTTTCTGAAAAGCAAATAATAAATAATTTCTATGTTTATAATTAATTGTATATAATTAAAAAATTCCCTGGGGAATGTTACAATTTAGGTCGGTACCACTCTCCCCCACATAAGAACTAAATATACCGTTCCAATTGAATTTTAAATTCAAGAATGCATTTTTATAAATTATAAGGGCACAACTGCAGATTTTCTATTGAATTACTACAAGCATTTTATAATTATAGGTATTCGTACTCAGGTTCAGGATTAGAAAACATGATTTAGATTTTCTGATATTAATTGGAGCCAAAGAAGAAATTCTCGAAGTATTGTGCTCTTAGTATTTAAGTTTCAAAAAAATTGAAGTTATAGCAATTTTCTATTTATTTTGCTAATATTAATTGAAAATTATAACAATGCATCACGCGTCTAAGCAAATAGGCAATGAATATATTCACAGTTTTTCAAATACTAAGAAAATCTTAAAATTCCAAAAATTATTCTGAAATTGTGTATATAATTGTCGTAAGGTTCTAGTAATACTTAGGAGGAGAGATAATTTGTGATATCGATTGAAAAACAACAATAATTTAAGTAATGGATTTTTTGGCACTTTAATAACAACTTGATTTATCAACTTGTCTTTGTAGCGAATATGTTTACACATTATACAAAAACATACCATTATTTTTACAGAAGAGTAAGCAAGAATTAACAAAAATTAGGAACTCGTCTGTTTTGCACACAATATTCCATGCCATTACTGTCGGAAGTAGAGTAACACATAACGTTATCAGAGTCACATTGATTTCATATTCATTAAAATGACCTTCTATTACGAATAAACTCCAATAAAGACGAGATATTGTATAGGAAACATAAATTGACAATTGAATCACTTGTAATTTCCACCGCCAAGAAATTAATCTTGATGAACCAACAAAAATCTTTGTTTCTTTTGCATCCCATTGAAATGGCGAACTCCCTGATATTAAGGCCCATTTTACTACCAGGGGAAAAGTGTCTACGGACATCCCGATGTTCGCAAATAAATACCAGAATATTTCATAAATGCACGTTAGTACTAATTTAATTTGGCAATTTCTCACAAATGTTAATTCTTTCAAAATGAACATTTTCGGTCACAAATTTTCGTTTTTTTCTAAAGAAATCCTTTTTGTAATCGCAACATAATTTCCGAAATTTTTTTGATGATAAGTTTTGAATCGTTTGCTATTGTTTACAAAGCTCGTGAAATTAGAGAAGTAACTTGCATTTAGCGCAGTTAAATAAACAGACCCCAGTCCAAGAGCTTAGAAATGTAAATTACTAATGGCTGAACAAATATGGACATTTAATATTAGATATATAATAAAACGTCACGTCACGACTGGAAATTCCTACGTGGGTACGTTGAATGTCTATAAGATTGCTAATAGAATGATTGATTCTAAATTAAATGTAACTTTGAAATTGCCATCCTTTTCTGTGTTTGTATGTATCTACCTAAAAGAAAACAAGGCTCACAAAAATGGCAAATAATAATCCTAATAGCTTTCTTGTGCCCAATTCCAAATTATATACACGAGTCGGCTCATTTTCATTGCTTTTTAAACAGGAAGCGAAGGTACGATATATAATATTGTAAGTACAAAAGTAGCTTAAGCACGTGCAGTACGAAAATACGGGTTAATATTTAAGTAGAAATCAGTTTTCTTCTTTATACTTAAGAAAAGGCATATAATGCAAATAAATAGCCTTGCTTTGATATTCCAGGTATTTGTCTCTCTAATATTTTACCGTAAAATTTGGTATAACTTCCGTGGGGCCTTATTGGAATTTCGGTAAAATGTTGTGCAATTTATTATTGTATTTGTCACAATCAAATTAATTGTTGTTAAAATCTTTAGTTAATTTGTGTAACTTTTACAAAGCTTAAACATACAACGTTTTCCAAATTGACCTCCCTACATCCTTGCAATAATTCAATGCGTATAATGAGACACAGAAACCCAAAAAAGGCATGAAACTTCGAGATTTTTGCCATTGAAGTATAATTCAATAAAATGTTCCCCAGGATTAAACTAGGAACAATATCGAAATTTACGGTGCATACTTCAGTAGGCATAATATGCATCTATGTAAAACTATGGACCTACAGTTACAGTTCGGTTAAGCCTTAAACGTAGTATATAATAGACATATTTATATTAAGTATGTATATTGGGCTGTAGATTTGGATATGGGTAGCTTTAAGTACTAAGTATAACGTACGTCAACGAAGTGTATAATCACATTTATTTAACAGAAATCGATTTTATAGCTATGAAGTCGAGCCGAAGTAGTCCTATCGTATGGATCCGTTAAATACACTATTTCAACTTAAATTCGATTGCATACGCTGAGAACTTAACCGATCGATGCCTTCATTATTTAGGATTTGACGAATTTCATTTAGTTCATGTTGCACACATCCACGTGAAGTTTTTTGATGCAAAATCATTTTCCATTCTCTTCGTATATTTTATGAGTAACTAACACTAAGAATGTTTAAATGTATAAAATTATCATACTTTAAAGTTCTATCTGCTTTCAATGCATAATGCATACTTTAATGTGTGTACTATTCTCGATTAAGCCTTTAGACTTTTTAAACATTTAGATATTAGAATTGTTTTAAATGCTAATTTATAATTCCACTGCTTAATAATATAAAAATATTGTTTTTCGATATATATACAAATGATGCAGATTGTTGATGCCAAATGTTCCTTATACTAAAATAAATGTGGAACAAAGTATATTCCATGTATCTACCATCGTATTTTTCCACATTTCGTATTACCTAAGATATATTTGGAATATTCCACATTTTATATTTATTAGAACACATTCTGAATATTCCACATTTTTTGTTAAAGTAAATATATTTGGAATATTCCACATTTCATATTTATTTAAAGAGTTGAAGGATATTATTATGTATGACACTATTTCCCATCCAAATTATTATTTGCGAATTTAATTTCCATTTCCAAATGCCAAAAATTTGCGAACAGTTTCTTACTATTTGGCAATATAGGTTCATAAATAATAGATATTTATTAATTTGGCATATTTTCAATTTTGTCTTCATGCAACAGTTCAGCTTAAATAGTTTTTAGTTTATGATACCGTAGCTCATTGTAATTGTTAATTTGTAAATTGTAATTGTAAAGCAAATATAACTTCTATTGCCGCACACATTTAATTTCTTAATTAATTTAATTAAATTCTAGTTTATTGCTGCAGATTATAATAAGACATCTTAATCCTTCCACATACTTATGTTTAAATATTATTAGTTTAAATATGACCAAACTCAATTATCACGAAAAGTGCATTTAGCAGACAACAGATGCATAAATATATTGTTTGATAAAGTGTGCATTTATTCGTCCGCTGACTCTGACCTAACCGATTAAACAACGTAACACAGGATATTGTGGTCTGCTGTATGTTTATGGTTTGGACTTACTGTGCTCATAAAATTGAATAGTATAAGTATATATTTGTAGTATAAATTGCATCTCAAATAAATACATGTGCATTTAGCAACAACATTATGTCATTTCCATTTAACTGTAATGTAAGTAAAGAATGTTACATATACAAATAATAAGCTATCGAAATTTATTTTTATTAGGAGTATACACTATAGGTGTAATATGTCATAACTCATATTGTGAGGAAACAAAAATTAATCAGCATTTATTTACCTAGAACTAATTGCACAATGTTAAATGCGTTTGTTCTATGTTAAGGTAGAGGTGAATGTCCACAATAATGTCAATATAGTACAATTATATTAGACATACATCATACAGGTAGGGATTTTAGTGAAAACTAGAACAACATGTACATTATCTGTAATGCTAGTACATGCAACAAAAGTAATTACCGCAACAAGTTAATTTTATCTATTCCACTGTAAAAGATTTGTGAATAACATGGATAAGGAAAAACAACACTGACAATGACATTACTAATGACATTTTCTCGGCACCCACATCCACATGACACATAAGGGGGAGTAGTTTGTTGTTAGTCTATACTAAATATGTTACTAATACTATACTTTCAGCTATTCGTTGCTATTCTGAGCTATACAGTATATATATTGTGCAAATGCAGAACTGTTAGTTAGTTAATTACTTGTAAAGTGTTAAATGTGTTTCGAATTTGTTAAAAAGGTCTGCAAGATGTCCGACACTAAATACCCTGTGAAACTAATTACAACAAATACGAGATTGGGTTTCGTTGATGTCAAAGCGTTATGTAAGTTAAGTAAAGTTTTTATAAAATTACTGATAGGACAATCACATTCATAATTTATTAATTAAGAAATTGTTTTTTATAATAAAGGTGACACACAACCCCCAGGAACTTGTGACCGGGAGGATGAACCAGATAACATTTACCATGGTGCCCTTGTAGCGTATGGTTTTGTCTATGAATATATTTTTGACTCTGGAATCGATGTAACAGAAGAGGTATCTTCTATTTAACAATATTATGTAGTACATACTCTTTATTTAAAATTGCGTATTTGGTATTTGACAAATTTTGTTAGAGGATTGTGGAACAGTTTACCAATTATTGATTTTTCAATAAAATATATTGAAAATATTGGCAATTTTAAATAATATGGTCAAGCTATTCGCAATTAAACATTAAACTGGCAGTTATTGAATAGAAAAATAGTTTTAAACAAAGAATGTGCTAAAAAGTTGCAAGAAAGTCTGTTAGTTTCGGGAAACATTTTTTAGCACAATTTTTTTTTCTTCCCAAGTTTTTATAAATTGAAACACGTATAAATGTATTATTGAACGTTTTAACTTTCTTGACCCTCCTGCCTGTATCCTGCATGCATACATCATTGGTAGTAATTTGAATATTATTTCATATAAATTAAATATTTAACAAATATAATGTTATTTGCTAGAAAAAATATTTCGCTGACAGTACCCCAATTTGGATTGATGACATATTCGAAACTGAGAAAACCCAAAAGGAATTTGAGGCTTGGATCGAAACAAAGAAAAATGTAGAGTTCAGGTATTGTGATCTATTTCTATCACATCAGAGATATTCTTCTTCTACATATTTAGCCATTGGAAAAATACAATAAGTAATTATTATTATTGTTTGATTGTTGAATGGAAAATAGTCAGAAAAGCTATCACGTATCTGACAATAATTGCTTACATTTCACACATGCTGCTACTGAATATCTTGGGGGCAAAGAGCCAGCGAAACAGTCAGGTCAACGTGAGTGGCTCTTCCGGAAGTAAGCAAATATTATAAAATGTCATTCAACAAACTTTATTTTGCAAACTTGCAAAAATCATTCTACTGGTAAATATTGCACTTGAAATTTGTTTTCATATTTATATTTCAGTCGAAAAATTGCTATTGTGATCCAAGAACTTCTTGAAGCACAACGGGACCCCCCAAAAGATAATGAAGTTGAATCTACCAATCCAAAGCCTGAATAGTTAAAAAGCGAACTTGTAAAAATAAGAATATTACTCATATCAGCATAAAATAATATTGGCAGTTATAATAATTCGTATTTTAATGATAATTCCAGTTTGTACGAAATAAATAATTTCGGAGACAAAAATGAATATTCAACCCGAAATGATTTTTAGTTCAGAAATTCTTTAAAGTGCTCTAATATTACTACTACTGGTAAAATTAACTGTATTGTGTATATTTGGTTTTAGTATGGGTTGCTTCAATGCTTTAATGCATTTCGAAATATTTGTAATAATTGCTACAGATTACATTATAAATTAAGATTCAGAATTGCCTAGTTAACCTTACTTTATTACTATTACACACACAGAATAATTAGTACATTTAATTAACAAAATTATTTATGTTTTACTGCACTAGTTGACTTTTTTAAAAGATACTTCAATCAAATTAATATTCCGTACATACATTGGCCAAATTCAGGACGAAAAACAATAAATAATTTAGCATTTATTTTATAACACAAAACAATATCAAAAAGTTGGCACTTATTTCAAGAACTGTATACTCAATCCAGATTCCACTTTAAAATGCTATTTATAGGTACATACTTTTTTGCACACCTTTTGTTTGCATTTCTTCAAAACTATAACCATTCTCTGGGTACACACGCCTTTGGGGCAGATTCACATTGATTAAGTAAACGAACTACAGGGTGATAAACAAGTTTAGCCGCACTGTGACTGTATAGAAAATCTTTATGCGTAAAACTTGTAACTGGTACGCTGTAGTTTCTATAAGCGTTGGGCAGCAATGTTATAAGGTAGTCGATATCCTGGAAAATGGAGCAAAATTAATTGAAGGTTTTAATTTTAATGAATTCCTTAATTGAACTGTAAAAGATACTTAATTATCTGTTAATTACCTCTGCACAACTGAGAGTATCATTTGGTGCCCCAATAATTGAAATTGGTGTATATATATTGTGTATTCTGTAATGGGGAGGACGCAACATGTTATACAATTCTGCGTTCTTCAATCTATAATCGTAAAGCTGAAATCTGTGTGTACTCGCGATCTGTGCTAAATGTATCATCGTCTTGAAAGATGTGAGAGAAGGTGAGGCGGGTATTACTTTACCGGAGACATCGTGCTGCAAAATTAATATTAACAACTGTGCATTATCTCAAAAGTGTATTAGGTAATTAATTTCAGATATAAAAAGGATGGTCACGCAGGCAGTCTCAACATTTCTCAATAGTTTCCCACTAAAATTTGCTACAACAGTGTGTTTCATTCTTCTTTGCCGAGTTGGGATTTTTAATTTTTAAGCGCCCCATAACTGCGATCAAATTCAAATTTTTATGGCAGGTTAAGTAAGTA
>JAQFYC010006072.1:0-12918 GCA_034694165.1 Tomocerus mixtus | reverse complement strand
CAACAACAACTCCACAACATGCTTCGCTAAATACAAGCCATGAAAGGTTAAACGTATCAACATCATCCACTAACTAACTACACTTTACATATATTTTACATACACTGTATGTACATATACACTGGACTGACTGGGCTGCTTTCCATATGCTTGGCGTAAACAGTACACACATCTTGTCATCAGTATCAGCAAACGAAAAATGCAATACCTTTATATACTAAATCCTATAGTGCAATTCACGACATGCCAATACTTTTCTTATAATTCAGTCAGACAGCCGAGTCGTTAACTTATCCTTTCAGCTTTAGCATTTGGGATCACATCCCTATACTATCTATGAAAATGAAGGCATTATCTTATAAACATCAACTACCAACCACACATGCTACTTTACGATTAGCCTCTAGCATATGTTATACATATTACACAGTAGGTATTATACAGAAGATAAATACATAGTAAATATCAGTACATGACTGGTCTTCTGGATTTCTGCTCATTAATGTGTTATATTATGTACTTATTTTCTAGGCTTATTGTAGGATGAGGAGGCTTTTCTGTAGATATATACGTTACATAGTAGATCAATCCACCCAATGTGAAGGAAAGGGTGTACTGCGCCCTTTTGTTACAGTGTACGCAGTAAACGCGTAGTTAAGTAACAAGAGTGACGGGTGGGTACATTGAATTTGGAAGAATCGATATTGCAAAATCCTTGTATCAATCAGGAAAGCCACCTTGCCTTTATTTCAATAATGTTTTGCTTTACGTCCACACATGTCGGCCGGAGGCTCATGAAATATACCTATAAGTGCCATAGGCACAATGCAATGGATCTGCAGGCAGGCAACCAATGAATATATACTTAATACTGCAAAGTATCTCAAAACCTGAGTTTTCATGAAATGGTGATTGATAATGTTTCAGTAAAAATTGAGAATTTGTGTCGATTTAAGTGGGTTTCATTTTTAAAAGTGTTTTATGTTTTAATAACATTTAATAGTATTTTCCATTTAACTCATAAATATCTTCAAAAGTCTTAAGTATTACAAGAATATTGTGTTAAATGAGTTGAGAATGATTCTGAGGGTCTAATAATACCTTTAATATTACTTAATGCGTACCTTAGGTGTACGTACCATTATTTTTACTCATTATGCTAAATTCTAAAATTGCAAACGAGCCCCCTGATCTGATACAATAAATTGATTGACTAAATAAAAATATGTAGGTTAGAAAAATGTCTTCCTGACACACTGGCTATTCTGACTTTGATATATGCTAAGCCACTAAATCCATCGAACGCAAGCCATTTCTTCCTTCAACATCAACTTCCCATTAATCTTCCTACCAAAGTACAACTGCCTTATGCACACCAATTGAAAAAACTACTGCAATGATCTCTACTATAAATTTCCATTTTATATTTCCAAATATTGCTTTCAGTATAAATATATTCACTACAGCCAACAGCACACTTAAGTATTTCCAAAATGTGTATTCATCTATAGATCCATGATTGTGTAAAAGAAATCCATGGGTAAGCATCAGTATACCAAAATGCCTATAGGTATGTAATATACAATAGTACCTATATGCTGAAAATTGAATTTAAATACACAAGTCCAGAAAACAGTCCAGTCGAGTCTTTCTTGCTGTGTAGCCTTTTGACCTTTACTTTGTCATATCATACTATATTACATATCATAGGTTTTGGTACACATTTAAGTACCAAAAATCTACCAAACTTCACTATATTGCCCTAATTTCATTTCACTTAAACTGAAATTAAGCTGAACTAACTTATATTGCTCTCGTCTGCCAATGTTCATCAAGACTGGACTGACTTGGTGCCTGGCGGCTTATGCTATCTTTCCTTCTGCTCTGGTGCTACGTAGTTATCTCCTAGCCAAATGTAAAGACTGACCATCTAATCCAAATTCAACCGGCCGGCCGGTTCCTTAATTTCATTTCGACACAGAAACTCCAACTGACTCCAAATGAAAGGGTTATGTTATGTGTCTGTTGGAAGGATATCTTACAGCATTCGTGGAGATAGCAATTGTACTGCATACTTACTTATCCAACTCCCAACAGTCAGAAAACCTCCAATTTCTTGACTACATTGGACAGATTGCGTTCTGAAGAGGCTACCGGGTGTTTCATATGCTGCTGCCGGTATTTCTGCATGTCTGTGTATCAACAGAAACGAAATGTGCACGCAAAGATTCAACATTCAAAGATACGTACATACCATACCGTATGTATGTATACATGTGTAGGTTATTCATATATGTAAGAATAATGTACAGAAGCTCAACGTGTCTTTTCTAAACTGACTTGTTTTGTTTTTGCTTAATAAATTGTTGTAGTATGTATACACTTAGGTCTATACTTACTTAAGTAAAAGCTACCACGTTAGCTACCTAAGAAGTTCCTAGAGTTCTGTTGGGTTAAGTTATTGCGGTTAAAGGCCAGACCAATCCATGCAGGCACCCAATATGCTACTTACTTACCTTCTTTTTCAACTTGCCTTCTTATAATTACTGTTTAGCTTGTGCGTATGGTGTCAACCAAAGTTCTATTACCACTATCATTAGGAACATGCACAACTAATAAAATGTACCTGGATTGATTGAAGTCAGAGTCAGGTCACGGAAATGCAATGTAAGCGAATACTTCAAACAAAATTCCCTGCAGCTTTTAATGTACAACGTTTCATTTTATGGAGGTATTCTCATTTAGGGAGCAGAAAGTAACCGGACTTTATGTAACTAATGTCCTTAGCTAAGGTACTTTATACTTTCAGTGGAAATATGGGCAGATGTCTTGTAATTAACGGACGAAAAAGTGCGAGCTAAGAAAAAATGCGAGCTAAGCCATTTATGCCTTGAATTACTATTAACATGCAGCAGCCTAATATAACCTAGTATATCTACTGTGTATGATTTTCGCTACTTGTTATCTATGCAATCTGCCTTGTCATATACCTATAAATAATTTCAGTTAATGACAACAGATATAAGTAATTACCATTTTCTACCATATAACAAAAGCAATTACATATTTTTGGCAACGAGTCGAAGATTTTGGATAACAGAGTTTATAATTAAGAAATGTGCGGGTAATCTTTATTAATATCTTGGCAAAACTATTTTAATATTGTAGTTTGCCAAAAATAGTCGGTTGCTTTATAACAGGTAATAAATATATAAATGAGGACTGTACATAATAAAACATTGTCTATATCTTCAAGTCACAAACGAGTAATTAAACCTTCTAAAGTAAATAATCGGACAGATTAATTGCCTTGCGGGAAGTGGAATTGGTCTGCCCTCCTGCCTTAAGTGTTAATTACACACAAAATATTTTATGCATGTCTCTATCACGTTTGGCGCATCCATGATAACGGAGTACTACATAAGTATGGAGAAATACAAATAAAACTATTTTTGTCAAACTTTTCCTTTGTGTTCATTTATGAACAAATAAGCCTTTGGGAAGGATTTCGCATTTGTCTATCTGTATCTGTACTGCCTGAGATTCCTGAGATTGCCATTCTATAATACTATACACTGTACATACTAGTATATTTATATTAACTAGGTATGTATGAACGGAGGACAAACACCAAACAAGAAGCACTGGCACTTTTCATTGGACAACCATTGTATAAAACTGTTTACAACCTTGCCTTGCCTTAACACATTTTATTATTGAAAATACACCTCTACTGCCTTATGTGGGTGATATTACGCAATCTACGTGCATTTCGACTTTAGGGACAAGCCCTCCAGTCTCCAGTCTAGCACCCACCCAGATCACATCGAATCTCAAACAATATCTTTGTTCCCAAACATAAATAATCTTTGTGTTCAATGTTCAACTACAGAATCCGAATTGAATTCCCATGCATTTCCCAGCTATGTACATATTACCCAAAGTCATACAGAACTATTTATCAATGGCCATTGGCAACAATCCTGGGAGTAGGACAATAATGCAAAGACGCCATTGTGCAATTGTGTGCTGGAGTGGTCCCATTATATTGCGGTGACCTTTATTTATTTACCTATCAGTACTATAGCAGAAAGCTACCCAAAAAATAGATTTCCAATCAGTTGCAGAGCCAAACAAAGCCAAACCCAAAGAATCCGAATTGTTGAATCATGATAGATGGAGAGATGGAGAGATGGGTTGGGCTCTTGGGCAGCAGCAAGCTAATCTTTTATTCTTTCGGTTCTCACAGAACAGTCAAACTCTTGCAGCAACTTTATTTGTCAGGATTAAGCCAGGTCTTTGCAAATACATACTCTATCTGTATATACTTCCACATGTTTTAGCTTTCAGGTTTCCTATTCCATTTAGTATTTGTAATGTAATGATAATGATAAGTCGTCTTAAGTCTAAACTGGAGAGTCTGAAGTAAAGTCTGCAACTATCGAATACATTTACTAGCCTTTAGTGTAGGTAACCTTGGTATATATTGTATGTGTATATATTATAAGTACTTCATCAATACCTAGGTCCAATCGTAGGAATACTTATTTAATTATCTATTTGCATTAGTAGTATTGCCAATAGAATAATAAGCTAGGGAGCCGTAACTATAACTTTAAAGATCATAATAAGATTCTCGTTTTCTTTCTTCAGATAAAAGCACCAATCCTCAATGGGAAAAATAATAGCAGACCTTACTGTGTCAACAATGATCTAACCTACGACCATATAGGACCTATAATAACAATGCGCTATACTATAATGTTCTTAAGGCAACTTTACTTTCAAGTTTCAAGCCAAACTTTTATTTCAGCTAAGGATAAGCCAAGCCAAGCTAGATCGTCCGAATATTACTTCCAGACCAAATGTTAACTATCCCTTCACAGTTTAATGTTTTAAAAGTCCATATTCTATATGCCTACGACCTTGCATTAGCTAAGTTAAGGGACTTTTGTGTTAAAAGGTCTGCATAATATTATATAATACTGTGAACATTAAGTTTTACAGTACTATATCATTTAAACTCCCATTCACATTCCCATACATTACAAATACCAACGGACGGACTCCATATCTTTTTTGAACTAGAAAGTTTAAAGTCTGTTTTCCCGTTTCGTTGTTGAGTCTGAGAATGGCAAATAGTAATGATTACTTAAGTAAGGGTAGATAGTAGACATTGTATAAGAAAGGACGGGGAAGGATGGTGAGGGTCTTTACTGTGAATGGAAGTAAAGGGACTTTAACTTGAAGACCCTACAGTCTGTGTAACTGTGTAATCTAAGGCATCAGATGTTTCTCACAGGCAGGAAACCCAGATCCTCCACACATCCTTATCTCACTCACTTACTCTAACCGAAGGAAATCCATTCTCCGGTTCTTATTTATACATCTATACATACATACACATACATACATACCATAGGATATTGCCAACAGGCAGGGTACAAACTTTTCAACTCGTATCTACTTTAAACATTATTATTTCACATTTATTTACCTTTAACTGTATGTTATGTATGTTGGTACTGTAGAAGTAGACCAGATATCTTGTGTAGCTACTAGCTACCCAGTAATGAAAATATATGTTGCTGCACGATCACCTTCCTGGCTGGCTGTTTTGCATTGCCTGGCTAAAATAGCATGGTAAAAACTGTTTTCAGTTTCATCCTTTGTCAAATATAAGTTTAGTTTGATAAGAAAGGAGGAATATCCCTATTTTCCCTATCCCTACGTGCATACAAAGGGATATCCTCCGAAAATGAGTGAAGCGAAGCCTAACATAAGGCAGCCTAACATAAGCTAAGTATGCTAAGGTATAAAGTACACATTACTGCACCAAGTTGCTTGGCTTGGCTGTGCGTATCGTCTTGCCTTCCCTTCTCCCTTCCTTTCATTTATTTTTATAGGATATGGAGTTTAAAGTTCCTATACAGACTTATTTTTCTTGTCTATCTAACTTCCTTCGTGCAACTTTTATCTGTATTTACTATAGAGCCAAGCAAATGCATTGAGAATGAGTTCCATGCTCAGGTAACTATTGTTAAGGGATATTTAACCTTTAAATCCCATTCCAGTACCAGTACCAGCAGAACAAACCAAACCAGGACAGTTGGCACAGGGTGCAAAACCCGGTTTTAAATCTATTCCCTTTGTAACATAAATACGTATAGAAGGACTTAGCACAATAGCCTTTATATAGTATAGCTATAGCACAGAACTTGGTTTGGCACTGCACACTATCATTATATACTTTTGTGAGCCTAAATGTAAAATTATAACATGACCAGAGGTCCCTTTATCATACTTAGGTCGTAAACCTATTTCAAAAGGTTAATATACTTTCAACTTTCCTGTAGCAGATATATTTCCCTATATAATTATACATTTTGTATGTAAAGATTCCCTTATCTTTCTTCCTGCTGCAATCCTATACATACTGATATTCCAGCACATGGTAGAGAAAAAGCGTGAATGAATTTTAGAAGCACGTCCTCATCTTTTTCCATGCAGAGCAGGCCAACCAAACCAGGTGTTTCCCATATACCTTCTAAAATCCTCAAAGTAAGTAGATGATGCCATAAGTAAGGCAGACCTTTTTCGGCACGCGTCTCCTCTTTTCTTCATTAGAACGAGCCAGCGTTAACCAAACCAGTCTATTGCAATGCAATGCATAGTAATACTAGAAAACAGAACAGAGTAGAAGAGGAAGTAGCTCAAATTCAGATCTTTGTTATCTACAGCTCTACAATGCTATCCTTATAAGAATCTATGAATTATACATACAGATCTGATATATTTTACCACAAAAGGTTCTTTGTGTTGTGTACCTTCTGCTGATATACCTTACCTATGTACTTAACTATATATGTATGCAAGTAGATCAGTCACAAATCCTACCTTCCCCTTTCTCCCTTACTTATTCTTTATAGTACTATACATACATATGTATGTACTTAGGTATTATCTATTTATGTACAGATACAGATATATAGATTGAAAAAGAGTATTTACCCTGTTGTGCAACTATATAGAATCTCTGACCGTACTTATATTTTTCTTTCTCTTCCTTATGTGTGGGTTGTTCTTGCTCTGCTTGGGTTTTCTTCGAAAACAGATTGTTAGTACCTAACCATTAGGTTTATATGTATAGGTATATAAATATCATGCAGAGATAGATAGAGATGAGGATAAAGTTAGACCCTTTGCCTTTAGAGGTAGAGGAGGAGGTCGTGGTCGCGTGGCAGCTGCCTTTTAAGTGTGTCTTGACTCGGCTGCTATACCCATTCTGTTATGATGTTGTTAGTTAATAGTTTTGCAGGCATTGACCCAGGCCAGGCCAAGCCAGAAGTAGATTTACAAATAGGAAAAGGGATGAGGAGAAAGACCAGCCGACTGCCGGCCTGCCATGCCACACTCCCACGTCTGCATACAATCTGCTCCGTGCTATAAGGCCGACCGTCAGGACTAAATGACATGACATACTGTAAACAGAAACAATTCCTCTCTTCCTAGTAGCACTCGCCTGGCGTGCTCCCAGAATACTAAATAACATTAATAACCCCACAGTCAATCATGTACTAACTTTTACACTACATATGGACAGTGCCAGAATTACTTAATATAATAACCATTATCTCTGATTGCCTATAGTACAGATACCTACAATAGATTTAGAGTATAAGGCATAAGAAATCTGTAGCTGAAGTGAAGTACTCATGTTTTATTTCTATTGATGTCTATAAATGATATTGCTGTACGGTAATTCTTAGCTTTGATTTTCTTACACGAACACAGCCACTACTATACTACTGTAAGTACTTAAGATTTAATGTCTGTGATGTAAATGCACATACATTAAAACAAGATATGTATGACCTTAACAATGTAACGGAACAGAAGTTGTATAAAAAGTATAAGCGAATGAGCGTCTACTCTGAATTACTTATGCCATTGATTGCATGAGTGTATTAGCAACATGACCCTCGTCGCGTCAACTGTGTATTGTATTTATTTAAGCAATGCAATAGCAAATGAAATCGAAGTAGTTTGTTTGTTACATATATTGATGTGATGTAAAGATGAGTGTTTTGTCTGAACCTCTAAGGATAAGTATGTAGGTAGACAAAGGAATTGTATCTTTTTGTGCAAACAAAGAAATAAAACAAAGGTATGCTATTCAAATGGTAGAATTTCAAGAAATAAGATATTACTAAATGCAACGATGTATGTTGTATGTAAGTTAAGGTTCTTCATGGTTTTGGTCATAGTTATTCTGCTTGTTATGTAATACCAGTACCAGCTTTCTTATTATGTATGTACATAAATTGAAATATAAATCCTACCTAAATACCTACCTAACTACCTACATTACATAAGAAATAACAGTGAAAGAAAAGAAAAATGAAATCTCCTAAAGCTAAAACGTGTAAACCCAATTACTGTTCAGTGTTTTATTTTATTCTGTCTCGAATTTGGTTCTACTGCTTTGCAATTTGAATTAGTCCATCGTGCATAGCATAGTATTGTTATTGTTACCTTTTGTTAGGAGTAGTTAGTACATAAATGAATGGGGTAAATAGCAGAACGTGGCAGTAACACAATTTATAATGGAAAAATAGATTTTTGTAGTTATGTAAGTATATAGTTAGTGTTTAGGAAGATAAAGGATTTTTAAGTTAGAAGTTCATCAGTTCAACTAGAGTGATTTTGAACTGAACAGATTGCTATCTGCGTTGTATGTCTAATTTTGTACGTGCGCCCAAGAGCCGTCCTTTAATATCCGATTTTTTCAGGAGAAAGAACAAAGGGACAGAGACGGATGGTAAATATAACTTACTAACTTTATGTATGTATAGTGATATGTGCACTATACCTTGTTACATCAGTAATCTTCTTCTGCTGACTGAGTTGCCTGCTGCTAGAGGCTGAATAAGTTAGGATTGTGTAATATCTCGTCTGCTCTACTTATATAATATCTGTATTTTCTATTTATATATATTTCGATTTAACTTTAGGTAAATTATAAGAACTATACTAGTAAAGGAGCAATTTCATTGAAGAAGCTCAATCTCATCAAAAAATATAGTTTTGGGAGGAAATGGAAGTGATGTGTGGAGTGTAGAACGGAAAAGGCGTGCAAACCAGTTCCAAAACAGATTTCGTGTTTAAGTTAAAGTCCAGAACCAGACCAGGCTTTAATACTACGACATATTGTTTCGTCTGCCATCATCCCTATCCTTACCTTCTTCAATGACGATGATAACATCAACCTGGAGTAAAGAGCCTTAAAAATATTAAGTTACATCACAGCCTAACAGCAGTGGAATCGGAAACCAACAATAAACGAATTAGGCTTTATTGTTTTGTTATGCTGGATCTGGATTCAAGTAAATACATTAAGTACATTTATGTCCTAGACACCGAAATCCAAGCACAAACTGGGCCAGAAGCCTAAATTATTGTACAAATTGGCTGTATTTTATGTATTTCTACATCCGAACGTCCGTACGACTCTGACATAGTGTATGTGCCATGTGCATCCATGACTTTTATGAGATCTTATGAATATGTATCAGTATTTACATACGGACCACATTATATAAGTACCCTGTAAGGAATAGGAAGACATGTTACATTTATGTATAAGGAACACTAAAAGTCAAATGCATCAGACCATATTTAGTTGTATTGTATTGTAGTATGTAGTTTACGAAATAATGAATGCAGCTTAGTCTCTTCTGCATCAATGCCTTAATTCTTTCCATAACAAGAATACGAAATCAAAATTAGTTGAATGGAGATAGTTAGTTGAGTTGGGGTTGATGCTGATTCAGTTTTGGTGTAAAGCTGTATTTACATGGCCATACACATTTTATGTGTTATGTGCATCCACTAACAATAAGTTCTGTCTTGACTTGACGCTTTGCTTTTCCTGGCTTTGCTTAGCTTTGGTTTTGGTTTAGCTTTGGCGTGGTCATCGTATCGTAACAGAATATTTGATGCATGACAGAAAATTTAACAGACAGAAGGCATTTAGAGTCTGTAATAATAAGTGAACAGGATTTGAGCTCCAGGGATCCACCAATTTACAACGTGCACTACAATACGCAATAATAAGTAATGGAGAATAAAGAAGAGTATCTAATAAGTATGTATGGCACACACTACACTACATAACATATCTTTACGTACACAAGTTAATCCAAAATCCAAACTGGGTTGGGTACAGTTTGCAGTACATAGTACATAGCTCCCGTTTTTATCCCTACGTATAGAATACAATACACCTTGCTGTCCTGTTTGAATGTACAACAACATTTAGTTGTTAACTTTATGTAGTAACTACTAACTGCGATAAGAATTTGTAAAGTATAATATACAGATACAACACACAAGAGAATTCTTTAATACACATACGTACGTATAAATAAAAATAAAGCAAACTAACTTTGAATGAAGCAACATGCTTAAATGTTTTCATATCCGTCCGTAGTATCTCCAGTTCAGCATTAACGATGTGTGTGTAAGTACAAGAATGGGAAACGTCACGTGACATGGATTATGCATTCATGAAATGTTATCCATGACATGTCTGGAGAATGTATGAATATTATACACGTATTTGTACTTACATAGATAGAGTATGCAGATATGATAGACAACCAATGTTTGCAAAGTAAATATAAAAATAGGGAAAGGAAGTATCTTGTTGTTAGTGTCAGGCGCTGCAAAGGAGACCGGACAGACCACAAGCGTGATTCCTTTCCAAGGGATTTACTTTACTTGGCTTTATCAACATTTTCAATCCTCCATGCAGAAATCCCCAGTTTAGACTTCAGTCCAACCAACGCGTAGAATTTTGACTTTGCTTTGCTCTTCCGGCGGAGACTTAACTTTAATTCTCTTTAAAACCTAAGGCAATCCACGGTTTGGTATTATTATATACTCCACATAAGGAGCTTAACACACTGTACTGTATTGCACTGCAGCAAAACTTGTACTATATTTATTTATTTAATACAAGGGATTTGTTTGCCTTGGTTTTCAACAGGTACTTCCTGTGTACACATAGACAATGTAATTCATGTGTAATTATAAATTAAGTGAAGAGAATGAAAGAGCACTTGTGCATAGGAATTTGCTGAATGCTTGTTGCATGTTACACTTTGTTGTGAAATTCTAATTTTGTGTAAACAGATGAGAATGGTGAAAACAAGATTTTGATGCATTAGGCAAAGTTATTGATCCAAGGCGTAATTAATTATTGATTAATATAATTAAATTGCATTTGTAACCTATTAATAATTAATAACTAATTTTTAATTGTATTTGCAAATCTGATTTGGTATTAAAGTTAGAATGCAATTTAAAAGGCTCATCTTAAGCATATTATAAATGCTATCATAAATGACGATGATATTGCAACGTCCAAACTTACCTGTATAGTGACTAGGTAGTATATAATTAGGTCATACTTAAATAAGTAGTTCAAAGACGGAATTTACCGAAAAAAATATTTAGTGATTTTATTTTGCGCTTATAAAATAAATAATGACAAAATTGTACAGTCATCTAAGTATTTAACATTTAGAATAATATAAAGATAATAATGCTGGTTACGTGTACGGTAATTAAAGTTAACATTTTTGAGCTTTTGTCTTTTTTAATACTACTACTGACTTACGATTAGACAAAAAGCTTGAGGAACTCTAAGACTGTTAAAATCGAAATACTAACTATAAAATGTATTTAAAATTGTCATGTCATTTTCAGCTCTCGGACAGAACACAGTTACATTAAAACTATTATATAAAGTACATAGGTAACATAATATTAAATTAAAATTGGTAATAAGACAAAGGGACCCCGAGAAATATTCACTTTGCTACGGTATAAAAAGATAGTGAACTTAATAACTGCACCCAAAACCCAACCCCCTAAAGATTACATTTGTAAGTAAGTAAAAATGTATTTTACAGTATTATACATCTTAATTGATAAATTAAAACAAGTTAGCTAGGATTTAATGAGTTAAAATAACTAAATAGTTTCATAGCCGAAATTCACATAGCCTGGAGTTGGTTTATTGATTATCTGACGCTCGACCAGGATTTGAGGCGAAAACGAAGCCCTTAGACGTTCCGGAGGGAAGACGTATTTCCTCAAGATGGCCACCCATAGAACAAGTATTGCCGAAAAGAAGACACCGCAAAAGATGAGAATGCCTTTGAGGGGACATAAAATAAACGATTAAAATCATATCAATTAAATGTGCACAAATTCCCTTACGCGGCACCTCTTTAAATAATTGGAAATCAATAGCACCGAATTATTTAGCCAATTAATTTTTATCACTAGCGTTTAGATTTAGTATTTGTCGGCTCCATTGTTCTTGCATATTATTATTAAGAATGTGTCTCACCTGTATTTGAAAGGAATCCCGACTGGACGGGTTGGCTAGGTTGGGAAGGATGTCGTCTCCCTCCACATCTCATTTGCTCAGAGGCCTCATCGTCCAACTCGTCGTACTCATTATGCAAAACTGATTCTGGACCAGCGTGTGGAGTAGAGGCTGCAAAATGCGGGACAGATGTCAAGGTGGACTTGCATTCCTCTTCCCAATCTTCTGGGATAAGCGGCCGACTCAATTGGATCATATCTTTAAGGACACATGGAGAGCCACAGTTGGGAAAGTGCAAAGCATACGGCGCTCGACTCGAATCGTTGCGGTACAAAATCTACAAAGGGAAAAACAACACAAAATTACTAATGCAAAATATATACATCTGTACAATATGTAATTAACATAATAAAAGAGTTACTAGCCTCTGCAGGTAAGTACAGTAGGTTTAAAGTGTAAAAAGTGGGCAAGTAATAAAACTAACGCGGAGAAATGACCCTAAAGGAATATTTTATACT
>JAQFYC010006071.1:0-12921 GCA_034694165.1 Tomocerus mixtus | reverse complement strand
TGGTAATTTTCCACCCTTAATATTTGGGCACCCAACTTAGATGCCGCCCCTGCCAATTTTTCATGGCGACGCGTATGCTCATTACTATCATTTCCATTGTTTTACATAATATTCTGTATAATGTATGCAGATAAGTATGTAAGATAGATATTATTATGCGTACGTGTTTTAAGCAAAAAATATTGGTTTTGTTGATTGCTTACATACAGACTGCTATTCAAAGTATAATATTTGCATCGAATAATAAAGAGGAAATTGTACACTATTGTAACTGTAATTCTACTGAGGTATTCGGAATCAGTGTTATTGTGTAATTGATTTTCCATTAGTCGCAACTATTTATTATTTCCATCTTATTACTGTTCATGAATTTAATTATTCATGTTTTATGAATATTCACCTACCGTGAAGCAAAGTCAGTACAACTACCAAGGTACGATCTTTTTGCGCCAGTTTTAAAATTCAAGGGCACTTGCCACGACATTGCGTGAAAGAATGTTATTCGAGTTATTCGTGATTTCTTTGCTGATATTCAGAGGAAACAGCATGCCCAATGCGCCCAGTGTATTATTTACATTTTACATCGTTATTTTTGATTGTTATGTCCAGGATATTAAAAATTAATTTAAATTACGGACAGTTGGCAAGTACAAATTAACTTTATACTGCTAACACTAGTCACTAGTTATATATCAGTCATATATTGCTTTACAGATAATTTCAAACTCAGTAATGCGATAGTTGATAAAAAGAGGCAATGCGGAACATAAAAATTGAGCGAGAAAGGGCGTCTCCCCAATTCGGTGGAAAAAAACAGTTCGTTCGTGACGAGGCGATTGTAAAATCATCTCCTAATCATAATGATCTGCAATCAGGTAAATTTTAAAAAACTAGTTGGTTTAACTGTTAACAGGTGATTTAAACTTTTCAATAAATGATAAACATTTTTATTTCATTTTTAGCCTGGAAGCAAGATTCGAAGTTTCTTCACTTTACACTTGCAAATACACCCGATGAGGATACCTCCTGCAAAACAGAAAACACTGCAATTTTTAGTCACAAACCATTTGGTTCATTTCATGCTGCTGATTATCAAATTTATGCGGGGAGTTGTGGAAAGTTTGCCAGCACTATTGATAAATGGTTTGTCAAATGCGATTTGATTACAAAGAGCGATGTTGTGGAAGTTGCCAAACTAGCACATTATTTGGCAATTAAATATGGTTCCAAAAGTGTTCTCTCCGTACGCAATATTATTGAACGCAGATTGGTGTGTTTTTATATTTCATTTTTAAATACTATACCTGTCCTAAAAAATGTTGAAGACTTTAGATGTTGTACTCATTGATCATAATAATATTCGATTTTTTTCGCAGCGCATCGAATGCGGTCACACTTCGTTGAAACAAATGATTCTTTTGTATTTGACTCACATTATAATGACGATAGAAGTTGCTAACCCCCAAATGGGACCTGGTCCACGGAAAAGAAATTATTTTTGTGAGGAATTTGAAGAAACTTTGCGGAATCCCAAAGCCAACCTTTTTAGGAGACTCGTTGAAAGGGTGAGATTGCAACTTTTATCATCATTATCGTATTAGTATATATTTTATGTGTTGTTCAGGTGTTGGCCTAATGACTAATGACGCTTATTGTCACATATAAAGTACATTTTTCAAATAAATCTAAATCTTATGTTGTTGTTCCTTCTACAAATATATCATCGGTACCTAATAATAATGAATGGGTTAGACATTTTCCAATAAGAAATGAAAAGTATTAAATTAAAGCTTACAAACCTGCAAATATCTGCAAATAGTAATATAGCATATCTGATCTGTTAACTTTTATGTAAGTAAATTTTAACAGATTTAAATAATTATTAATGTTTGCAAACAGGCTTATGCTAAGGATAAACAGGAACTGTACTCACTCAGATGTAAATGGGGATACTTCTTCTCATCTAGGACTCTTCAGATTATAGACGGACAACGACAACAATTTTGGGAGAAACAAGCTATAGGTACATATTTTCGAGTTCTGAGAAATATATAATATATATAAACGTTAAAAGCAACTATTAAGGATTATTTTTAGAGCCAGAAATAATTGAATTTACAGTTTTCTGCGAGATAGATAATTCAGTGACCACTGCTACAATTACCACGTAAGCTTAACTGATATTTTACTAAATACTTACTTTTTTTCACAGTAGATAAAATGCGGTCGAGACGTATTCTAAATATGATTACTAAATACTAAATAGTTACTACTAAACATTATTAACATTGTAATGAAATAAATAATATGTGTATTTCAGAAACGACAGGAAACGAGTAATTGGAGATGTTCAATCTAGAGAGTACGACCGAAGAATTCCAGTTTCACGTGATGAGGAATTAAAACAGCAAGCCGAAAAGATGAAGCGTAAAAGGAAGAAAGAAGATTTGATAAAATCTAAAACGAAAGAATTGGAGACATTATTTATTCCAGATGTCATAGTAAGATTCCAAAATAATTATTACCCGTTCCTGGACTTTTGAATTACATTTTCATGTTTACAGTGGTTTGCTTATACAGTATGACCACTATCTCTCCGATCATAGTGATTCCCATGTATAAACTTTTACCTAATTGCCCATACCCCCAGAGACGAATCTGGGGGTAGTACCTCCACATAGTATACATAATTCGCAAGCCTGTCTATGCACAATTTTATGAAACTTGGTTTCGTTCAAATCGGTTGATATTTACTGGATCAATCGTCACTTTGAATGAGAAAAAGTCAAAACTTGGCGGATTTTTCAAATTAATTTTTTCTGGCCCCAGAACATTTTTTTTCTGGAAATCTAAAAACGCAGAATTGATAGGCATCCCTTTGGTGATTTTTCCAGAAAATATGAAAAATATTGGAAAAAGTTTAATTTTTGTCGATTATCAATTTTCAAAATTTGGCCAAATGTCAAAATTAGACTTTCTTCGATTTTTTCATATTTTCTGAAAAAATCACCAAAGGGACGCCTATCAATGCTGCCTTCTTAGATTTCCAAAAAAAAATGTTCTGGAGTCAGAAAAAATTAATTTGAAAAATCCGCCAAGTTTTGACTTTTTCTCATTCTAAGTGACAATTGATCCATTAAATATCAACCGATTTGAATGAAACCAAGTCTCGTAAAATTGTGTATAGACAGGCTTTCGAATTATGTATACCATGTGGGGGTATTACCACCAGATTAGGCTCTGGGGGTATGGGCAAGTCTCTGTGGTCATACATTAAGTAACACATTATTTTAAACGTACTGCAAATTTCTAGGTCCCAGCTCCTGCTATAGTCAAAAGGAAAGTCTCAAACAATATTGACGAAGAAGATAATAAAAAACGAAAAACTGTTCCAAATAATAGTACAAAATCTTCCTCCATTAACAATTCTGAATTGCTGGACATTAATGGTCAGCCATTGCGAGCACGCGGGAGCAAATGTGAGAAAGCGATGGAGGAACTTCAAAAAATGTTTCAGGAAAGGAATGGCGTAAAAAAAGCACCTAAGAATACTGGAGGCTACCAAAACAGTCTTCAAAGAAACCAAAGAACAACTGTAAAAGTAATAGACAATTTTCAAAACAATGACTTCATAGATTGTTTGTTGTCGCCCACTCTGGAGGATTCTGAAACGGTTTTTCAAAATGGAATGGTTCAAATGAAGTTTATTCATAGATTGTAATCACATTTCCAAAGGTTTATGATAAGTAACTCTAGTTTTAAAATGAGCTTTGACCACTAAAGTCTATTTTTAAATTCAGCACAGCAAATAGCATTTAACAAACGTTGTCCCTTAATTCTAAATACTGAATAGAATTTCCGCATATAAAAGACTGGATTTAAAATTCTGGTAAGAAGACTGCAAAAACTAAGTCTAAGTATTTTCAGTTAATTGAGTTAATCTTTGTATATATTTTGAACGATTTATATAAGATTTACAGTTTGTTATTAACTTCGTAACCAGAATAAGTTTTGTAAGATCATAAAAACATATAAACCAAAATTCATTATAAGTAAATTAAAATTGTTCTTTTTTGTATATATCAAAATTTATTTATTGATTGCAGTAACATAAAATTGGAGGTGCTATTAATAAGTAAGTACTAGTGCCCAAATCATTCACAATGCCGCCAGTTTTTGAAAACTTTAATACTTATCATGTTATTATTGTGAACCGTCAAATCAATTCACTGTATTGGTACAAAAAATTAAATGCAGTGTTACATTGTTATAGTAATATTTATATCTGAATATATTTTTATATTTTTTATCAGAGTTAGTTCAATTAATCATAACTTACTCATATTGTTACCGAAAATTAAGTATATTATATATTATCACTATTTTGAATATTAGAAAACACTTAACTTACTATAGGTATAGGGAAGGAAATAGGGAATCATTCCGTGTGCTATATGGAGAGTATGGAGAACAATTATATATTATAAAACATTATATAGGCTGTCACTGGAAGCATTTTCAGACTATTAATGTTCACTTAAATGGTAAAATTGGTAAAATGGTGCTCTTAATATATTATTACAAGTACATAAAATGCAGATTAACATACATTCAGTTCGATTATACTGCAACTTACATAAATGGTACTTTATGAAATATATTTTAATGAACGGAGCAAAGTATTAACTTTTCCTATCTTACAACAAACATGAAGCAAAGCCATTTTGACTACCAAGGTAGGATCTGTTTGCGCCAGTTGTAAAATTCAAGGGCACTTGTTGCCTTGTAGATTAACTCAGAATGTTAACTCTTGTTTGTTGTTTGATATTTAGATGTAAAAGCATGTCCAGTGTTTTATTTATTGTTATGTCCAGGATATTAAAAATTAATATAAATTACGGGCAGTTGACAAGTACAAAATAACTTTGTACTGCTAAGTAGTTTTCAGTCATATCATATTTCTGATTTCAGCTATATACATACTTTCAAGCTCAGTGATACGATTAATAATTAATACGATAGTTGGTAAAAGATAAAAGAGGCAATGCAGAACATAAAAATTGAGCCAGAAAGCTCCTCTCCCAAATTGGGCGAAAAAGAACTATCAGTTCGTTACGACATAATTGTAAAATCATCTCCTAATCATAATGATCTGCAATCAGGTACAACTAAAAACATTATTGACCTTGCATTTGTATTTACCTTGTCATTAAATATTTTTTAAATTTTATTTTTAGTCTGGAAGGAAGGTTCAACGTTTCTGCACTTTACACTTGCAAATACACCCAATGACGACAGTTGCTGCAAAATAGAAGACACTGAAATTTGTAATTACAAATCCCCCGATTCATTTGAACTTTTTGATCCAGACAGTTATTCACGGAGTTGTTCAAAGTTTGCCACTACTATTGATAAATTGTTTCACAAAAGATCACAAAAAATCCAAAAGATCACAAAGAGCGATATTGTGGAAGTTGCCAAACTAGCACATCATAAGGCGAATAAATATGACTCCAGAGGTGTTAAATTCGTGCGTAATGTAATAGAGCGCAGATTGGTGTGTTTTTATTTTAACCCTTCATTTTTAAATATAACACCTGTCTCAAAATGGTAAATACTTTTTATTTTGTGGTAAACATTGATCATAACACTCGATTTTTATTACAGCATATAGAATGCGTTTACACTTCATTCAAAAATATGACTCTTTTGTACTTGGCCCACATTATAATGACGATAGAAACTGCTAACCCAGGAATGAGAACTAGCTCACGACTCACAAAAAGAAATTCTTTTTGTAAGGAATTTGAAGATTCTTTTTTGAATCCCAAAACCAACATATTTAAGACACTCGTTAAAAACGTGAGATCGAATATTTTATCAATCATTATCGTATTATTATTACTCGTTTATGTAGTAAACTCTAAAAATTATCATGTGCTAAATATCATAATGAATCTTGGTAATCACATAATGAATTACATTTATAAAATTTTATATCAAAGGTTGTTCTTCCTTTTTTTAAATACTACAGCCTTAGCAATTTCTGTTCATTGAATCTAGATCCTACGACATTTCCCAATAAGTAATAAAGCGTACACATCTATAAATAATGTAGCATATCTGAACTATCAATTTTATTAAAAAAACAGAGCTGCCCACTGAGCAAATTTAAAGAACAGATTTAAAGAATTTTAAATGTTTATAAACAGGCATTTACCAAGCACAAACAGGAATTGTACTCACTCAGATGTAAATGGGGATACTTCTTCTCATCTGAGGCTCTACTTAATGTGGATAAACAACAATTTTGGGAGAAACAAGCTGAAGGTACATATTTTCGGGTCTGAGAAATATATTCATATAATAATATGTAATGACGTAGATCAAGTATTATAATGATATTGAATACTTAAATACATATTGTTAAATTGCTTTTAGAGCCAGAGATAATTGAAGTAGATGAAATTACAGAAATGAAGATTTTAAAAGAAAGAAATAAGGAAAGGAAGGCTAAAAAAGGTAATAATTGCTTACATATACTTACTATAACCATTTGCAAATGGCAATCCTTAAACTTACTTTTCAATTGTTTTTTTCACAAATAATAAAATATTCTGTGAGTCTTAGTTTGAAATGCAAATGACATTATACAATACATTTATAAAGCGATCGAGAGACTACGTTTAGAAAAGCTCGCTAGATCTAAAGCTGTGGCTGAATGTAACAAAAAAAGACGGAAATATTGGAAGAAGCTATTTGTAATGGACGATGGATTTATTATAAAATGCCGAAAGAAGTATGAATCAAAAAAGGCATTAAACGAATTCTTTGAAACCGTTTATAGAACTTTCCCCACTTCTGATTTTCGAACATATATGAAAATAGTAAAAGAGGCGTTTTTCTTGGCATCGGAATTTGGACATGCGGCGGTGTATAAAATCTCGCGGTTTCTCATTTCAAGAATGCGGGTAACATGCTTAATTACAATAATAAGTTAAAAATTGCACACAATAATTTTCAAAAAAAATATTCCATCAATATATATGTCGTAGGCCAAGCCCTCTACCAGTTTTTTAACTTTGAAGGAGTGTTACACTAGTTATTGCGATGTGATTCACATGGTATAATGTAGCATTTTTTGCTCTTTTTATGATTATATTATGTTAAAAGTTTACCTGCTAAGAAATATGAAAGTTATATAATATTTTTAACCCATAAGTCTATCATAAGATTCATCATAATAAAGAGCATAAAATTATCTACCAAACCAATCTATACCTTGTAATAAAAGAAATAATATAAAGTCCTACGACTGTCTGTATTCAAATGTAACAGAAATTCAATTGAAGTATTTACACATATTCTGGGCAAATGTTGGAAAAATAAGCAAATAATATATTAGTGTTAATTTTTGATTATAGAAGTAGATAATAAATATGTGAAATTGACTATGCAATACTTTGGATGTAAACGCCGTGGCAAGGAATCATCAATAAAAAATAGCTTAGTTAGTTATTCAAGAAAGTGACAAGACTGGATGTCGCGGGGGCTATGACCTGGGTTTGGTAGAGGGCTGGGTCTAAAATAATAAAATAATAATACGTATAATTGATGCGTTTATTTAGAATGGAATGAAAATTTGCCAAAAGAAAACACAAATGATTTCCCAACTAATGGCATTTGCAATAATTCATTTAATTATTGCTATTGAATCAACAAATCCTTTAATGGTTCCAAATGCCACTGAAAGGTTGTACACTAAGGAGTTCAATTATTTGGAAGCCCCAACTCATGTTGAAAATTTTATTAAAAATTACAGAATTGTAAGTAATATTCACAGCGTCTCCTATAATTCAGAAAATGCAATTTTCTATTCAATAAAAGGCGAAGGGCTATAATATGGTAATCCGGCCAAGTCCGGTAACTATGGATGGCAATCCGATCGTATTTTGTCGGATCGGATCGTTCCAATTTGATCCGAATAAAAAATCCAACGGATCGGATTGGCATTAAAGCCGATAAAATCCTTCGGATCGGATGTAAATAGGCAAACACAGTTTTGCGAGCTTTGTCTTGCATTCTTCTTGCATTAGTATTTTATGTAGCGTTGTCTGTGTTTTAAAGTACTTATTCTGAAAACCTATGAAATCTGAGGCGTAGGTTTCCCAACTAAGGGTAGAGCGGGTAGATTCTCAACTGTATACTAATACTGGACTTCTTTATCTGATGTCTGAGTACGAAAAACTTGTTTCTTTGCTTTAGCTTGTCCGAGACCAAAGTTAAGACGATATTTGCATTGAAATGGGCCAAAATCGCGAACTTTGACAACACCCTGGGGGTGGGTTTTTCATTTTCTACAATTGACTAAAATCTTTTGAAAAATAAAGACATATTTGTAATGGCCCAAAATGAATCTTAAACGCGCCGAGTTCTTTGTATTGCCTCTACTTTGTGAATAAAATTGAAATTGTGATATTAGATAGCAAAAACACTAAATTTAATATAACATAAGTTATGTATGTTAACTTAATTGTAATAGCGTTACTGTCGTTTGTGACACACTGCAGTTGTTCGAAGTTAGTGTACACAAATAAATGTATTTCCCCTTGTAATTCAACAAAAAGAGTGATTATCTTGACCCAATCCGAAATCTGCCACCCCTAAGGGAAACAGGTGCGCTGCTTCTATACTTACCATCTTATAGCACTTGGCCTTTTATTGAATAGAAAAGGTGAAGTTGACCTTCTTTCATTATAGGCAACGATATAATATATCGCATTGTATGGTTTCTTGGCAAAGATTGCGATTCATTTGAGCATTCCTGTGTGGAATGTGAAAATGTGTATTAATGTGGAAGCATTTATTGTTGAAACTATAGGCCTATGATATAAGATATGAATTGGCATACTTCACTTCGATATGGAAGTGTACCAATACCACTGCTTTGGAATACGACAGAGTGGACGATAGCGATGAATATTTTGACGAGGAATCAGGCTACTTGAAGGACTTTTTTAAGGTAAGAAATCAACAAATATCCATTTTATTAAATATGTACGATGATCATTGACTAGGTATATTTCTAGTGCAAATAAGAATTTAAAAATATATAATAAGCTACAAGTAGATTGCATATGTTTGTCTTTTAATTGGCAATTTCAGTATATGAAGGGAAAAATCAAGGACAATAGGGATTTCTTCGAAAAATATAATCCAGATACCACTACTAAAATTACAGGGTAAGCACACTGACATGCTTGGGGGATTTTACTTACTTTTTTTACACAAAACTGCTAACTAGATGTATACTAACATTGTAATGAAATAATATTATGTGTATTTCAGAAAAGGCGGGAAAAGAGTAGTTGAACATTTTGAATCTAGTGAGCACGACCGAAGTATTCCCATTCCACGTGAGGAGGAATTAAAACAGGATACCGAAAAGATGAAACGTAAAAGGAAGAAAGAAGATTTGATAAAATCTAAAACGAAAGGATTGGAAACTTTATTTGTTCCCGATGTCATAGTAAGCTTCCAAAATAAGTATTATTATTACCCGTTTCTGGACTTTTTAATTACATTTTCATGTTTACATTGACTTCATTAATTCTATTAAATACCTAATTATTAAAAACTTACTGCAAATTCCCAGGTCCCAGCTCCTACTGTAGTCAAAAGGAAAATCTCAAACAATAATGACGAAAAAGATAATAAAAAACGAAAAACTGTTCCCAATAATAGTACAAAATCTTCCTCCATTAACAATTCTGAATTGCTGGATATTAATGGTCAGCCATTGCGAACAAGCGGGAGCAAATGTGAGAAAACGATGGAGGAACTTAGAAAAATGCTGCAGGAAAGGAATGGCGGAAAAGAAGAACCTAATAATACTGGAATCTGCCAAAATGGCGCTCAAATAAACAAGGGAACAGCTGTAAAAGTAATAGACAATTTTCAAAGCAATGACTTCATAGATAGTTTGTTGTTGCCCACTTTGGAGGATTTTGAGATTGTTTATGAAAATGGAATTGCTCAAATGAAGTTTGTTCATAGATTGTAATCCTTACACAGGTTTAATATAAGAGGCTATAGTTTTAAAATGAGTTTTGGCCACTAAAACCTATTTTTATATTCATCTCAGCAAATGACATTAAACGAACGTTGTTTATTAATTCTAAATACTAAATAGAATTTCCGCATATAAAAGACTGGATTTAAAATTCGTGTAAGGAGAGGACAGCACAAAATTAAGTGTAACTATTTTCAGTTAATGATTGTGTAAATATAGTATTATCATTATAGATTTAAGAACTATTGCTCATATAGTATACTCAGCTTGTTATTAACTTCGTAAGCACGTAAGCAGAATAAGTAATAAAAATATACAAACCAAAATTCAGTAGTTACAAGTGACAAAAAAATGTTCTTTTTTTGTATGTAGTTTTATGACGTTATTTAATTGATCATCTAAACAAAGGAATCGTATCACTAAAACAAAGTGAAAATCAGTATTTATTTGAAGAAAAGACTCGTCTTTTATAGTGAACATTAGAACCAAATGAATTATCAGTAGTGTGGAGGCAATAATCAGTCAAACATAAATGATAAATATAGTGTGTTTTTTAGTAAAAATCAATACTTTAGGGGATACTTCTTCTCATCTGAGGCTCTTCTTACTGTGGACAAACAACAGTTTTGGGAGAAACAAGCTAAAGGTACATATTTTCGGGCTCTGAGAAATATACAATATATATTGACACGTAAAGCTTTACGTGTACTATTTATATTACTGTATTATATTGAATATTATATGAAAATACATAATGCTAAAATTATTTTTAGAACCAGAGATAGAAGAAGAAGATGGATTTACAGATATAACGATTTTTGAAGAAAGAAAGAAGGCAAAGGAGGCTAAGAAAGGTAGCTATCTTAATAATTACTTTCATATACTATAACCAATTGCAAGTGACAATCATTAAACTACTATTAAGTGACTTACAAATAAAAATAAAACATTATGTGCATCCTATTTTGAAATCTAAATAACATTATACAACACATTTAGAAAGCGATCGACTGAAATATTTGGCATCCCCAGAATACAAAGAAAAACTACGTTTTGAAAAACTCGCTTTTGAAGCTGCGCTTAAAAGTAAACACGCTAAATCTGAAGCTGCGCGTAAAAGAAAACTCGCTAAATTTGAAGCTGCGCTTAAAAGTAAACTCGCTAAATCTGAAGCGGTGGCTAAACGTAACGAAAAAAGACGGAGATATTGGAAAAAGCGGCTTGCAATGGACGACAGATTTATTAAAAAATGTCGAAAGAAATATGAATCAAAGACTGTAGACAAATTCTTTAAAATCGTTTATAAAAACTTTCCCACTTCTGAATTTCGAACATATATGGAAATAGTAAAAGAGGCGTTTTTCTTGGCGTCAGAATTTGGACATGCGGCGGTATATAAAATCTCGCGGTTTCTTCTTGACACAATGCGGGTAATATGCTTAATTACAACGAATAAGTTAAATATTGCACAAAATAATATACAAACAAAATATTCCATTAATATATATTATGTGGCAGGCCCAGTCCTCTACCAGGCCCAGAGATCCACCTGCAGTCAATTTCTTTGTTAACTTTTTTGACTGGGAATGTTTTGCTCTTTTTAATGATGTATTTCATGTTAAGCTTATCTGCTTAGAAATTGAAGTATTCTGGGGAAAACCTTTTTTAGAATGGATTAAAGTGAAGTTAAATTAAATTTTTAATCCATAAGTACATTATAAGATACATCATTCCAAAGAGCACAAAAATTTCTACCAAACCAGTGGATACCTTCTAATAATAGCTTGGCTAGTTATTCATGAAAGGGACAAAACCGGGTAGAGCGGGGGCCCTTACCTGGACCTGGCAGAGGGGTGAGTCTATAATCATATAGGGTGTCCAGTTTAAAAAGACATTGTGTATTTAGATAGGGAGTATATAAAAGGTGACACAGTGACCTAACTACGGATTGGTAACCCGACATTTTTACACGAAAGCCCAACTTCATGCAATTCATGTAAACTTAGTTTCATCAAAATCGGTCGATAGTTAATGCGTCAAAGGTCAGATTGAAAATAAAAAATCGACTGCTAAGTACCATATCATGGAATTAAGTAGTTCCGCATTAGTGTTAGTGTAGTATGTCATTTGGTTCTAGTGTGTATCTCAGTGAAAGTTTGCATGGCGCCATATAACCGAAAATTCGGAACTACTTAATTCCATGATATGGTACTTGCATTGCGAATAAGGGAATTCGTTTATTGCATTAAGTTTAGCTTACGGAAGGTGTATAAAATGTTGGGTTACAAATCCGTAGTTAGGTCACTGTGTCACATTTTATATACTTCCTATCTAAGTACACACGTCTTTTTAAAATGGACACTCTGTAATATAATGTATAAAATTAATGCATTTATTTAGAATGGAATGAAAATTTGCCAAAAGAAAACACAATTGACTTCCCAACTGATGGCATTTGGGATAATTCATATAATTATTGCTATTGAATCTACAAATCCTTTAATTGTTCCAAATACCACTGAAAAGTTGTACACTATGGAATTCAAAGATTTGGAAGCAAGTTTCATTGGAGACCATTGGATCGTAAGTAATATTCACATCGTCTCCTATAGTTCGAAGAAGGTCAACTTTACTTGTCGGATTGCCAAAGATGCGAGTAAAAAATCCGACGGATCGGATTGTCATTGAACCCCGACTGTTTGGATTGTCATTGGATCCGACGGTCGGATTGTCATTGGATCCAACGGTCGGATTGTCATTGGATCCGACGGATCGGATTGTCATTGGATCCGACGGATCGGATTGTCATTGGATCCGACGGATCGGATTGTCATTGGATCCGACGGATC
>JAQFYC010006070.1:0-12927 GCA_034694165.1 Tomocerus mixtus | reverse complement strand
ATTTCAAAAACTTCTCTTAGAATGCAGCTCTGTAACTTTTTAGCCTTTGGCTTCATTTTTATAGCACTTGTTAGTATATCACGTTGCTGCCATTAATTTTGGTTCTGCCTATTTTATACATTAGTAAGGATATGCTATAGGTCTTGGAAATTTGCTATAGCTTCGCCGTAAAAAATCATCTTGTGGATGTATGGATACAGATATATCAGTATAATAGTAGGAAATGGTTAGTAATTCGTAAATTCAAGAAGTCTCGCTCGAATGAGACTTCTAATTAGCATACTGCATCCCATTAGCCATACTATTACAATAGGACCCAACACACATAACCCAACCCAAAGGAAGGCAGGAAGGAAGGATAAGAAGAGATGGCAAATTGAGCCAAAACTTTTCCTCTTTGAAATTCTTTTTACTTATAAGTTAGCACTATAGCAAAGATGTGGTGGTAATCGTATCACACATGCATATTTGTACTTATGGTTTGGGAATGAAATGAAATAAGAAAGTAATCTGTAAGTAGATCTGGTGCACTTGTCGTCTAGTCTGGTCGCCTTCGCAATTTGTATGTGTGTAATTGTAAAATTGTAATATAGAGTATAGAGTGTAGGATGTTGGTTGGTAGTTCTCCAACTAAAAGTATGTAATGTATATACATAAGTAGTAAGCACTTCTGTGTTATGTTATGTTGCCTGGTTCTCATTCTGGTTTGCATTGCATGAGACTGAGACTCTTTAGCCGAAAATGGAAATTGAAATTGGAACTATGCATACAAATTGCGTATTACTTACACTATTTCATGTATTTCATTACAATTCTAATGTGCATTATCCTTCCTGTTCCCGCACTTGCAATTTTGCAGTAAAATTATTGTTATGTTTTCTCAAATGCACCTTCAATTGCTTATTTCTCACATTCACATAACATTCAGACTAAAGTGTAAGAAGTATGATGTTTTATAACATAACCGTTTCCTGTAGCACAAAAAAGCGTCTGACTATACTTAAATAATTCCGAGCCATTAAATTTTCAATGTTAACATTTTTCCATAGTTGAGATAAAACACTATTTTACTACTAAATACTAAATCAAGGCTTTCTAAAATTACTCATAGTCTGCCTGTAGTATTTAACTATATCCAAACAACGGTTTGCACTCTATAATGATAAATTGATATGGCAGTATTTATGACAAATACAGAATAGTAGTACTGCATTCCCAGAAATGAGAATATATTTCGCTTTGCTTTTAATAGCTGATTTGTATTTTATGACATTTAAAGCACAATACAATCGTTATTGCTATAGTATACCTATTCTGAGCTGGCTTGTACCTTTGAAATTATTCAAAGCGGCAAAGGCTATTTATTGCTTTGAGGAGTCAAGTGCAGTTGTCTCAGGCATGGTCGTATGATCAGTCTATATTATTTAGGAATGGTCAATAAAATCCATTATTTCTTTATAAATAAATCAAGGAAGCTTTCTTGTGTACACATTATCAAGAAATTATTGGCTTCGTAGACTTCGATGGAAATTTCCGAAATAATAGCTCGTGACAATTTCCATCAAAGAAACCTGTAGTAGTATTCTGTTCACAAAACAATTTAGATTTATGCAAATCCTTAATGGGTTATTTGTGCAACAATTTACTATTGTGATTTGACAATAGAAAACATTTAAGTTTGCAAAAATAAAATAATACTTTAATTAAAATGGCAAAAACTTAGAATTCCATAGAATTCTTATTGGAAGTAAATATGTAGTAAAAGTTTGCTCTAGGTACTTTAAGAGTAATTGCTTTGCCCTTATTTTCCCTATAGGACCTTAAGAGATCAATATTCCACATAGATTAAGACCTTATATGCAAATTGCGGTGTGTGTGTGCATGCCCTTGTGCATATTCTAGGAGAAAACCCAGAATTTATCAACTTTCAGCATGAAATGAGGCAATCTGTTGATTTTGCAAATGGTTTGCGTAGTTTGTGAGAGAAATGCAAAGCTTTTACATAGAAATACATACACACGGATTGAAAGTCTCAAGAGAGCAATCAGGGAAGTAGATAAAATAAAAATTTGTTGAGTTAGGTACATTATCCTAAGCAAACGAAACTATTAAATTGCCTACACTCTACAACAAACACGTACTCGCAGTACAGTACATACAACACAGTACAAACTACAAACGAAGTAACTTTGAGTTGGATCTCAAAAGAAAATTAGCTTTCGTTGAAATTGATTGTGATGTGAGCTAAAGAGTTAGCGTAAGTTAAGCTAAGTAACTGGTTTGCCTTTGCTTTGATTTTGCTTCACTTTAGTTTGCTTTTCTTATAAACTGTATGCCCTGATAACTTGCAGCATGCAACACAAACAATGCAACAACAAAGAAATCCTTGCAAAAATAAAATTGCAAATTACTCTCTATTCTTGCATTTACGATCGTATTAGCAATTTAGCATTGCCTTAAGCTAAGCTGCACATGTTACATTGTATTTGTATTTGTACTCTTGGTCTCGGCAACAATAATGGATCTCTATTCCATACCTACTACCTACAGATATGTACACATACATTTTTTGCTGAACTGAACTGAACTGAACTTAATATTAATCAAAAGGAAATTTATATTGTACCTACCAATAAGTATATGTTATTTGAATCGGAACATATTTAAGTGATTGAGTGAGTGAGTTTGAATGATGATCAGTAAAGCTTGATTGAACCCATTCATAAAATACTACATACATATGTACACAACATGCACATACGTATGCATTATTAAGTTTCGGCTTCTTAGACTGCATACATCGATACATCCAACAATAAAACCGGTAATACGTTTACAGGTACTAACTCTGACTCTGACTCTATACGAATTCTAATTGACCTCATTCATGAATCCTTTATAACTTGTCGTCTGACGTCTGTTTTGCAAAGTAACTTAAGAATGTAACGAGAAGCAACCTTATTTCGTTTATTCTTGTCTTGTCTTCTGTTGTATGTATTGACCACACGCATGACATATACCAACCATAACCAAACTAAACCAAACCAGAGAAAATAATTTAAGTGAAATGTATACACGAATATATAAGCAATAGGTAGAGGATCCAAGTACTTATTAAGGTATCAATATTATATTAGCGTGTAATTGTCTCCTCTCCTTCAGAAACTTGACCTTTACTTTACTAGATATTAAATGTATAAAATTACATGCCATGTGTGCTGGCCTGGCTTGGCTGTGGCAACAATTTCATTTTCTCTGAAAGACAGTTAACGTCATCATCCTCTTTAGCTTACTTAGCCTCTTTGTCTTTTAACTTTAACTTTTATATGTATGCATACTGTACTGCAATCATGAATCATGGCATAACAATATCCGAAATTTTGCAATATCTATGTCTATGCGATAGTTATCAGGAAATGCTTAAAGATAAAAATGAGATAGAGACATACACATACAAAGTAGCAGACCGTAATTTAGAATGTTCTATGATCTTTCTTAACAGTAGAAGAACACGAAAGGGAAATATAAATTAATGCATGAATGCCTTCTCTACAATGTTGTGCATGTGCACATAACCCAAACCATTAAGTCAGTAATTCTGGTTGGCCAAAGCCACAGTACATAATTATTTATCTCGATCTATCTCTTTAGACTTAACTATATATATTCGGGCTACATCTCAATATCTTACTTACTTAAATACGATTAGTTAGTGAACATTCACTTGCTCACTCATTCACTCATAAGTTATATAAATAAATATCGCAAAGGCACTATATGTACATACAATTGCTTTAATTTAATTGTACTGTATTACTTATAATGTAAGTATACAATGGTATTATACAAAATCCACTATAGACAGTGTATATATTCTTTGCTAATTTATATTAGACATTGGTATAAATATAGTGATACGTTTTGTGTAGGCAGACAAATACAAAGTATTTGTATACATTTAGCAGTGGTATTGTTTAGTGGTTTTACGTTTTAGAATGAACAAACGACAGGAATTTATTTACATTGTTCCCCTCACGATCACTGTACTGTATCAATAAATTACTGCCATTCTTTACAATTGTATATGTACAAATAGTTACAATACTGAAATTGTAAGTGAATAGAGTAGTGCAATACAAGCAAAGAAAATGATATATCACTTTCATTCAATTTTTTGCATGTTTACAATAGAAAATCAAATAAATCTTAAATAACCTATTGGCTGCCATGCCACAATAGATTTACTTTGTAGTTATATATGAATATAGAGACAACCAACACTACAGTAACGTATACTTAAGTAGGTAGATAAGGTTTTAAGTTATTTTACACATAAGATAAGATTCATTTATTACTTAGCTTTTATTGTATTGCATATCTTAATGGATATACAATTGCTATTTAGCTTATATATCTATACATACTAAATTTCAATCTATTGTTTTCTTACTTACTTATTTTCTAAATATAGTATGTGCAAATGCATTTAATTTGCTTATAGAAGTAAATACAACGTTTTTCTAAAATAATCTATTAAACATTTATCCATTTATATAGATTTTTTGCTCTTGTATGATAAAGTGGCTTCAACATTTATATTGAATTGCATAGGAAGCTACTTTATTAAATCTGTGTACTGTGTTTGCAATATTTTTTCGCAAAACTAAAACCAAGTGCAAGAGAGTGGAACAATGTCAGATAGAATGTCAGAGGATAATTGAGTAGAGAAGTTAAAAGTAAGGAGTAATGCAATAAAACAATGACAGAGAATAAATACCTATAGGAAACATTATAAATTACTATCCAAAAATCATAAATTGTTATAGAAGCCATTAAAATGACAGTTACTAATTTATTTGAATTGAAAATTGAAAATATTTGCAGAATAGCTAATTACAGATACAAAGTCAGAGAAATGTTGGTCTGGTATCTTTCTTAAGGTTACAAGTTACAATACAAGTAAAAGTGCAACTTAATGTTCTGTGAGACAGTTTTGGCGTCTGAAATGATATGTAGCTATTTATCTACCTACTTACTGTACAGGTACATAAGTAGGAAACGTGACAAGTTTTGAGCATCTATTTACAATTTACCTTACTACTTGTCGCAGCGTGGTACGGATGGATTCCCTATACTCCTTTCATGCAAATCCATACCATACAATACACCCCAATAATCTAATCAAATTTTAACTTCCAAGGTTGACTTTGTCATTCATTCTATACCAGGCCAGGCCAGTCAATATACAAATACTCCTCGATCAGGTTCTCTTTTGTGCATAAGTAGTAGGAGTAGTAAAAGTTTGCAGAATTGCATTTCTTAGTTCCAAATTCTCTTCTCGCTGACTTTACTTTTGTCAACGCTTTTATTTTGGTTGTATGGCATGGCAAAAAGTTTGCAGAATTCAATTTGCCGGAACTGCATCGTGGAATAATCGATTTTCCCATTACACATTTGCAGACAATATAATTATAGGGTACTATCTGCATAGTAGAGTTGTTACACTAGATTTAGAATAGAGTAATCGAGACGAGAACGTGCTAAGTATTTACCTTAAGTAAGAAACTCGAGCGGAATGGCTGATTTACTGTGATTTTGATTGTCCAGTCAACAAAGTACAACTATTTCCTACAGTTTTGTATACACAGACATAAAATACATAGCATAGCTCATTTAATTTTGCCTTCAACTATGCATGTCACATAATAATCATTTATTGCTTGGGATATGTCAGTACTTAGGATTATAGAGAATGTACATAAGAGTTTCGTGTTAATCTGTAATAATGTCGCTGCACTTAAACTTGCAATTTAAAGTTAAATAACCTGCACAACTATGAAATAGATTAAGGTACTTACATTTTCTGCATGTAATAGCAGGTGTGTCCGCATTCTGCATAGGAATTCTGAATTGTATTAGTAAGTGAAGAGAATAGCAATATTATAATTAGGAAAGTTTGCATGTTAGGCCCTGACAATTCTATGGTACATATTCTATAGTATAAATCAGAACCAAAACTAAATTAAGTAGGTACCCACTGCGGATTTATCATGGCTCTTGTTCATGTCCTGTATTTATAAGAGCGAAAAAAATTGAGGAGTATTTTATAGTAAATTGTAAAGCGTCGATAATGCAGTTTGTCTGAGTCTGATGCTGAGTTTGGATTCTGGATGAACTCTCATCAACTTTGTACCATTCGTTTTGGTTCCTTTCGGTCATTACCCTTCTCCTTCTGCATAATATTGCAATATAATGCTCAGATCTTGGACAGAAAACATTGAACGCTCTATTGTACACAACAGAACACAACTTAAGTGTCGACACGATTTAAAGACCGTGATTGAAGCTAGTAATATAGTAATACGGGAAATAAAGTCGAGTCGATGCTACAAATGAATTTGTAGCATGCTACGGATTTATGATACAATTTTCAACTTCACTTCTCCTTTTCCTTATTTTACTCCTTCTTCTACAATGTAAACAGAATAATAACAATAGTATGACTCTTAATGACATAGCTCTTGAGTTTGGGCATCTATATTTATATATATCTTATCTAAATTACTTATAAATACTACTGACTACACACACTAATGTAATATTTATATTTAATGTGTACAAATGCAAAGTGTAATCAGTGTAGCGTGTTCCGGGTGATATGTAATAATATTTTAGTCACAATCACAAACTAAGAATGTCTTTAAGTAGCCTAGCTAAAAGTCAAAGGACTGTTTCTACGAAACACTTCCGCCTGGTCTGGAATACTTCATAATTAATATCTGTACTACACAGCAGAACATTCCTACTACAATTACTATAATTTACAATATCAATATCGCATTCGCATAGCATAAAGTTCTAATAATATTTCTCGAAAATATTTTCTTACAGAGATACGTGTTTATAATTTACTGAAACAATGGTTATGATATGCTGCATATCTGAAGTTACCAAAATATATTATTTGAAGGCTGAGTTTGAGTTCTTAGAAGCATTTCTGCTTAAGATATCGCATATCTAGTGTTAGTACATTAAAAGTTATAAGCTATAAGGAATTTTGATTTCCTTAGTTTCCTTAGTTGAGTAGGTAGTATAAGGTACCTACTGTGAATTGCTCTTTTGTTTTGTTTTGTCTAGGAAATTGCGCCCCAGTGATTCTAGTGTACTTAATCTATCCCAAATAGTAAGTAACACGCCGATATAGCCGCCTCCACTTTAGAATTTACACTTAAACTCGCACTTTGTTTGTCTAGCTTCCTTACATAGATACTTACATCCATATTGTTTCCTTTAAAGAAATCCTAGCAAGCAATAGCAATCTCATATCCTATCTTGTATCTAAACCTTATATCTAGGAAAACATCAAGGACTTGTCTGAATTGTGAAATGTATTCGCTTGTAATTCTTTTATGACTGAAGTGCCATGTCTTGTTCTCTTATGTGATGTCCCCGCCGCTTCATTCTTATAAGACTTACACTTATAACAAGTCTTATTTCATATCCCATCAATCTATGTATTTACATACTAAACTACAAACATGAGTACAAGTACAAACTTCCTTTTATCGTAACGTAACATAACATAACGTAAGCGTAAAACTAAATGCACCTTAGCATAATGTATTTGTTGGCAGCGTGTGTGTTTGTATTTTGTATTTATTATCCTTGTACCTTATCCCTTCGTTCGTGCTGCTCTTCTGCCTCATTTTTGGTAGTCGGTAGTTTGTAGGAAGGAATATGCCGATCACTACTACTATTTAAGTAGTATATTATCTATATTTTGGGAGTAGCTTCCTTTGCCTTTGCCTTTAGTGGCAATGGTAATCAAATTACCGAATCCATTGTGTAAAAAGCAGTAGGGAAGGAAAATACTTGACAGACAGAACATGAAGGGGTAAATAATAATAATGCAGCTGAAAACATTTGTTGGGAAGTTGTGTCAAGCCACCTTTGATTTCTGGAAGGGAACTTCTGTAAAATTATCTCCGCAGCGGAAATTATTTACAAAGAATGACATGCATAAGTAATATCTGCCCACATTTGTAGTTTTCGTTAGGATTGTGATGTATTTTTACTTCACAAAATCATTAGCATAAAAATGTAATGCGCCGCAAATATAAAATAACCACAATCAAAAATTAGTTGGTACTAACTGTAATTAGATTCCTCTGTCCAACTGGCGTATGTTGATGTCTACTTAAATGCACTGTAGGAAAAATGCAGTTTATTGTCACCCTAATGCAAATTTTAGCAGAAATATTTAATTAACGGACGAATCGCCTAAAAAATAAAAAGTAGGAGGGTAGAGGGAACCCAAGAAATAAAAACTTCCATGTAAGTAAGTAAAAAATTTGGAAGGAAATCTTTATTCAAGGCAAGGTACCTATAAAGTATTTGCTATTATAAATGTGGTGTGCTTGGAAATTTGCAAATACTAGGTAAACTAAGTTACCTACCTACATACTACATCGAGCACCTGTTTAGTTTTGCATTACATTGCAAGTAGTAGGAGTAAGAGTATTATGCATTTCCCTGCAAATTACACACCACATCCCATCTATACAAGCTTTTCTTTGTTTCTGCAAGAGTTATTTTCCCGTTTTCCAAGATTTTATCACTTCGTGATTTCGATTTCGTGTCGAGCGTGGAAATTTGCACTCATTTATTTGCCAGTGTAAGCCAGAACAAACTAGGCAAGTTTAGTTGAGCGAGGTGAGGCAAATATTCAGCATTCAAGTCAAAATAAACCAGCGAAGTAATAAAGACAGACTTGACTTAACTGGGACTTTACTCCAATTAGGTGGAGTGGAATAGGGGAATCTACGTACTACATACTGGTTGTAGTCAAGTCAGTACAGTACGTAGGTATTGTAAATAACTTGGGCAGGTAGCTGACATAGATTCATGGATTCTATTCCTTTACAGACTACATACTGTGCCCATGTAGTATTTCAATCTGTAAATGTACTTAACAAAAACTACCATTAAAAAGAGCAAGATTTTTTCTGTAGATTTCAATACATTATTTTTTAATACAAGTTCCATTGAATTATTTCTTTAGTTTCTATAATATTTACCATAATAACAATTAGGATAGGTCCAATAATTGTATCATATTCTCCAAAACACAAGTGTTATTGCTTTACACTGCTTTCAGCGAATATCTGCAATTAATAAACCTGCATCCCATGATTGTTAATATCTTTAGATAAAATGGAAGGAAGATAAAACCTTATTATTCGAATTCAATCAGTCGATAATCCAATCAAAAATGACAATGTTAACTGAAAGGAAGAGAATTATAGTAATGTAAGTTACATTTAAAATGCCCATGCATGAGCATGACATTCACGTATGAATGGATTTGAATGAACCTTTCTTCCTATAGAGACAATGTTCAGACTGTTCTACTTTTACGATTAGCAAGAGTATCGCTAAAATCTATTAAAATGCACACCTAGTAATAACTAGCAGTAGTAATTCTCTCCTGGTGAGGTTTTTATTCGAATACTTACATCTACATTAGCTACACATAGGAAATTAAATGAACTACCTACATATTTTAGTTAAATAAATTGATTGTTTCGACCTACTTACATACCTACGTGGACTAACTGCATTAAATGGCTCCGCGTCCATAGTTTGTTCTGGATTTTGTATGCACAAGTGTATTCCACACTTACTACTTACCTTTTGCTAATAAATGTACTTATAGTACATATGTAGTACAATACACTTTGCTAACAGGAGACAGAGAATTTGCCTAGCCTGTCCTGGCCCGGCACATTCATTTATATTTCTTTTGTCAGCTTGCAATCACATTAGATTAGTGCACAAATTGTGTTGTGTAGTGTTGCGTTTGAAAGTAACATCACATCACATCACATCAAGAAATGTTTGCATTGCACAACTGCGAGGATTTAAATGGCCTTATCTGTTATTGGGATCTCTCATTCCAGAATGGGGATGGGCCGGGCCCCGTCCGGCTAACTAGAGTAGAGTAGTGAACTGAAACTGTGTTATTTAGAGTTTACATAGATGAACAATTGCTATTTAACAAGGTATACATATATAAGAACGAACACAGCAAGTAAGTAAGAAAGAAAAACAGTAAGGTAGATAGTATAAGGTACTTAGGAAGTATTAAGCATAATTTAGAATTATTCTGCTTCACATAACACAGCATTTGAAGCATAATGTTACAACATCGTCGTATACAGTCTACAATAGCCGCAGTGAGTAACTAAGTACCTCCCATTAGCATAATACAGATATTTCAGCATGTGAATAAGAATTATCGGAACTTGCTGCAGTTATCGGTATGTAAAAGGCATTCTATCCATTTATCTGTATACATAGTTAATACTACAAGACACTATTCTTTGGTATGCATTACTTTAGTTTTAGTCAATCAAAGGGATAATGAAGTATAACAGAATATCTCTGTGCTTAGAGGAATGTCGAATGTAATGGGATTTTGAAATGTTCGGCTCAATTTATTCAGACGATTAGGTTACTTATAGATCATTACCTTCCTTTCCATTCCTATCTAAATAATGCATTCAGCTATTCACTTTGTATCTTTGCTGATACATTTCTGGATCTCTTGGCTTCTGTTACAAGTACTGACGGTACAGCAATAGCAATAAAGTATTTGTATTAAATTCCGTTTCTATATTAGATCTAACCTTATATCAGATACGTATCCGAAGCCAGACTAATGAGAATCGAATCGAGTTCAATGTAAATGGAAGTCAACGAAGCGTGATCCATCGCTCATTCAATTCCGTCAATGCAATTCACTACTAATTTCGTCAATAGCGAGTCAAGCATGAAATAATCCAAAGATTATTGAATATTGAATTCCTGTACTTTGCGCTTAGTATGTATATTTTAGTAGTGCATATAGGTACATACATAAAAAGGCACTTAATATTCCTACGTACTTACAAAAGAGTGCAAGAACCAAGAAACAAAGATAAGAAATATCACAGGTATGTTACAACAGGTCAGGCTAATATAATTCAATAAAAAGATTCAATTATGATGTAATAGTATTAAAACGCGTGTTAAAAGGCTAAATGAAAATGTCTACAATATAATAAGAGTTAAATCAAATCACCTTGTCACTTTCGCCTAAATTAACACGTAGAATGTTTAGCTTAACCACAAAGCCACTAACACTTGCTTCGATACATATATAAAAATGAGCCTATACATAAACTGTAGGTGAACAATCGCAACTTTTCTTACCAGGCACTATCATAGCTGTTTAAGGAGATATGTTAGTTATCTTTCCTATCTAAGGTATTCCCACCTACTTAAATATGTAAAGTTGGTTTATCGTACACTTACACAAGTAATTATTTATGTGGAACAATATGTACTAAAGCTACGTACAGATAGATCGTTTTCGTTAGTCCCAGTTTGTATGTACATTGGCACAGATAATGTATTATCCATTGTGCAATGCAATATCAGAATGTTTTTGGACTGGATATTATGAAATCCTGTGTATTTAAGAGTCGTTTTAATTGTGTAAGCCTCCAGGTGTGCCATTCTGCATGTAAATATTTTAGTAACTAGTCCCAGTCTATTTTTAATATCGGATGGGAGGGAGTTTAATGCGTTAAGTCATTAATTACAGTAGAAATAACCGTGAGAACTAAAGCTGTGCTTAAGTTTAAGTTTAAGTCTCTGGACTGGATTTTGCTGGAGAAGCCGGTTAGTTGAGCTAAACTGGATTTTATGTATAAGTATGTAAGTATTGAAAGTGAGGTCAAACGAAGTCAAGAAAGACACCTTTAGTATTAGTTACACAGTTAAAGAGCTTCTTCTCCCTTCTGTAAAGAAAGAAATGCAAAACAAGTAAGTGTAGCAGTTTTCAAACGAAAGAAGAGCTGCATACAAAGTAGGTGTGGACTTGGACTCTGCCTTTTTAGTGTTCTGCTCTACATATCTACTTATCTAGTAAATTTAAAAAAGAATCTTTATGGAATGTCAAGCTGCTAATATATAAATTGCTCTCACACTTACATACATAGACATTAGACACTATCTTAACTCTGCAAGTCAAGTCGAGGACTAAATAAAAAAATTCAAAGCAGAGAAAAGAAAAGGAGTTGATAAATGCCATGTAGACAAGGTTCGAATGCAGAATAGGCGACAAGATCCAAATCCAAGCAAGACAAGTTCGTCTGCGCTTGGCTTGGCTTGATATGTTAACTCTCCTTGTATTAACTTTACTTACACATACGCATACATACAAGTAAAAAGCTTCCAAAGAAATTCTCATTGCGTTTTCCGTCGAATTTACGTGGAAATTGTAGTGAAAACTAAAATCAGGAATTTATAGGTGCTTACTACTGTAGTAAATTGCTACAAGAAATTTACCTGGACTAGTTTTTAGTCATATACATACTGTAACGTGTTTTTTCTTTTTAAAAAAGTACGTAGCTCAGGTTTGGCTATTTATTTAATGGGAATTTTTAGTTTGCTTTGCATATGTATGTAGTATCTCTACCATTTTGTAAAGCATTGTTGCATTTGTATGCAGATGCCCCCTTTAAAGTCAAACATAATCGTAATACAGATAAATACGTAGTAAAATACCTACACTTTCGTCTTTAGTTTATCTAGAGTTATAAATTGTTAGTGTTAAATATCTACTAAATACCAAGGCATTCATACAGAGAACAGTGTAGTAGATTAATGTCAGGACAGTTCAGTTCAGCCAGGCTAGACCAAGCCAGGCCAGGCCAGGCCATGGCCATCCTTATTATTTACTATCCATACAAAGAATCATTTACAACTCTTGTCTACCTACATGGGCAGTGAATAGGTACAGAGCACAGAAGACCAGAGATCTGAGTTCTGACTCCCAAGCGTTATTATTTCTTACAACATCACATAACACAACCAAAATGA
>JAQFYC010006069.1:0-12927 GCA_034694165.1 Tomocerus mixtus | reverse complement strand
AAATAGGAAAAAAGTTTTCATATAGACGAAGTCAAAATGCGATAATTATCGCACACTCGCGCAAGTACGGGTTAAATTATGTACGACATTGTATGAGTTCATATAATTTATTGATTACCAGAAATCAAATATTTGGCTTGAAAATTATATTATGCAAACAATGAACATTTTATTTTATTATTCATAAAATTCAAGTCTGTTTGAGTATACGCGAGCAAATATTATATATGGGCCTCTGAAGGGTAATAAATATTTTAATATAATATACCTCGGACGCTAAGAACGTCCCTATAGTATAATTACTTAAATTGCACTGTTTGTAAATCTTCTGCTAAAAAGCACTTTACTTAAGTATCAAAATTAGCCGTCATAAAATAAACTAAAGACGCCCAGGCAATTAAGGAATGTTTATTTGGTATAATTGTGCCCATTTGGGCCTAATGCTAATACACGATGCCTACGATGTGTATATGTATGCATGGTAACTTACTTATATGAGAACAATTAGCACATTGAGAAAAAGAGAGTCTGTCGTATACTAGTTATAATACCTAATATTTATTGGCATTGCAAATAAATAAATAGTATCTGCTAATAATGGGAATCATAACACTGAAGAAAATATCATAGAAGATAATCAAAAGAGATGACGATTGTTGGGCATTGGGAATATCTGCGATGACAACGACGACAATGAGAGTTGTGGTGTCTCTATTGAGGGACTCTTTAGTGAGGAATGCACGGACGGTGCGGAGGGAGTGAAATCATAAATATAGAAATGAGGACGGAATGCCGTGATCCAGGAAAGCAACTGCGAATGAATCACACGAGGAATTGCATTGACGTCAAACATTTTCTTATACTTTCTCACATCTCTGCCTGCCTGTCTTGTCTGCACTGGCAACCACATCTCATTTCAACATTTCATCTATAACACACACTATCCAACATATTATAAAGATGAGAATTGTTGCTTTGGGCTTCTTTTTACAGCTCTATTCTATTTTGTGCCGACCAGCAATATGTACTGGAGGCTTTATTGGATTTATGTGCTAATTTAGTAGGTTAGGTACCCATACATGGGTTTACATGTCGTATATTTACGTGTCGTATGTAGTTTATTAATTCTTACGATTACTCCTTAATCCTTATGAATAACCTTGCGAAGGAGTGAATCGAAGATGTCCATAAAAACAGTAGGTATTAATATTAGGTGTGAATGGGATTGAAATGTGTGTCTCTAGTCTCTACTACTGTAGTGCAAGGAATCTGGATCATAAAGCGAGAACAAGGAGCGTTTATTAATAAATAATATGAAGCAATTAAATATTCAATATTCGTTCACAAGTTTATTCGCTTATTGTCGTCTAAATAATTGATACTTATGCTCAAATTGCACTCCATTAAAAAATAATTAAGTTTCTCAAGCTCCGATAATAGAATGGTGTGCGGTGTAGGTATATTATTGCCATACTATACGTATATATATTCAGAACCTATACAATGTTTATAGTTTACATACTTTATCACAGTAGTCTAAAGAAATATTGCGGCCATAGAAAGAGGGATTGTTTGGGACCGTGACCTCCAGGTCACTCTGGTATACATTGTACTATAGGGGGTGACAACTACATGAGATAGAGAGTAGTAGCCACGTAGCCAGTGCAATGCGGTGTCCCTTCATCCGTACCTGTAGGTAATGTTTGGTGCAGTGCAGCGTCTCTAAATCCCTTATGTTTATATTGTATGTAAAAATAGTTTAGAGGAGAGAGATTAGAGAAGAAGAAGTAAGCAGAGTGCTAAATGTATCAGTCTGTCTCACTCATCAAATCATCTCACACAGCAGCTGAATGTTGAAAAGTCCTTCCTCGATTTGATGCTCCCTTTCTTTGTGTTGTAACTAAGTCTACTATAGTAATACGCCGATTAAAACTAAAAATAACTTTTCACTGAGTAACTCTTAAGTCGATACAAAACTATACAGCCAAAAACTTGAGTAGGTAAGTACTCTTTATTAGTACAAATATTAGTGCATATGTAATGCATTTGTTAGCTTCATGTATTGACTTCTATAAAAGAGTTGTATGTACAGTATTTGCAATGGCCTGCTCTACTCCCTCGTTCTTCTGGTCCTCCAAAATCTATTTATCAATTAAGAATTTGGATCGGATTAGGACAGGATTTAGGAGAAAAGTAATATGTTACAAAGTAGTTCAGTACAAAGTGCGTTAGTTCATTTGAAATAAAATAATAATAATAAATAATAGTAAAATGCCAAACATTTGGTTTATCCACACGAATGTTAATTCTTGTATCGTCCTGTGTTGATACAATTAACTCTGTATGTAAATAGATAAGTAGTATGTACTATAGTATGTACTATATGTAGGCATATCAACAGGGTAATCTTCATTTAGATCTTGTCGCAGGTATTCCTTCCTTATTCTTCCAGAGTGTGGTGCAGTGAGGAGTCGTTCTAAGGTATTCCTATTTTGAACCTCAATAAGGGCTACCTGAGCACCAATTTGTGAGGCAAAGATGCGAAAGACTTTAGGTGATGTATCCATATGAAAGAGCATCTTTCTGAAGCAGCCAACGAAAGAAATCTCAATACTCTAGTTATATGTGCGTACATAAATACTTAGAAGAGTAAGAGACATCAGTAACTCTGTTGGAAGTGTGAGCCTCTAATTTAGAGATTTTATTGTCAAAAGACAAAATGTTAATGTAGAAACATTGTAATTGAATTTTATTCGTTTTTACCAAAAAAGGGTTAAAAAGGGTTAAATTAAGAAAAGGGTTAAAAAAGGGTTAAGTGTGAAAAGGGTTAAAAGTGTCCCATTTTATTAATGGATCACTTGGTCCGAAAGGGTTAAAAACCGAAGTTGAACCGATATCACTTGGATCCTACCCGGGTAACACCCGAATTATAAGGTTAAACCATATAAACCATATATTGTACCTATTTAAGATAATTCCTTTGTTCTAAGTAGATTCCTTTGTTCTAAAGGTCAAATCCTTTGTTCTTTGTCTTCTATGTGAATTAGACATATAAATATATATTTTATGGAATGTTCTAGAATTCCTTTGTTAAGTACCTACGTGTACTAATACTTACATTAAGTACCTACGTGTACAAATCTTTACATTGAGTACCTAAGTGTACGAATTCTTACATTGCGGATTAGTGAAGACAAAGGAAAACTACAATGAAGCTTGAACGTCCGCTCTCCATCGACGGGTATAAAAGGACGAACCTTCTCAGCACTCTTCAGTCGATTGCTTGGCTGTAGAAGGATTTATTTCCGTCCGGAGCTTTGGAACTCACCTTCCCTTCCCTTACACCTTACCCTGCCCGTTCTGTAGAAGGAGTACTAACTCCGTCCGGGGCTCCTTAACATTCCTACCTATCTCTAACGTTCGTACTGTTGTAAGTTTAGAGAGCACTCATACCTGTCTAACCTTCTTATAAATATAACTTACTTCCTAAATCTTATTGAAACAGTCATAAGTGAGGAATAATCAACTTTTATAAATATTACAAATTCTTATTGCGTTAATAAATAGACATTACTCAGTCTTAAAGAAACTATTAAAGCAAATAACCTCATAAGAATCATTTAATCATAACAACATTTCAGTTCACACCATTTCACAGGATTCATGTCTTTTTGGCAGAAAGTCACTTAACGACGGGTAGTCGATTGCGGCCGACTTTCAACAAACTCATTGGTAACAGTGACCGCTGCTCCTTTCCTGCATGCATCACTCTCATGGATATCTCATCTCACATGGCTACTACTCTACATACACTACATAACTATACATAACTACATAACTACGTCTCTACAACTGCAAATCCAAACAGAAAAGGATTCTAGTGCAAGTTACGGTAGCTATATTGGTAATATTGAGTCCTAAGAGACAGAGGATCCTACACACAGCTTACATACTATTTACCTCTGTTGCCCATTCACATACCTACGTAAGTACATAAGTTACTATATCAATTTCTTCTAATATTAAATATATGTTATGCAATTAAATAATTGTTATTCTAATCTAATCTTAGAGTGTACTGTAAGTTGATTATACTGAAACAAAAATTAATATTTGTAATTAATATTTTAAACCAAAATTACTAAAACTTATAAAATGGAACTTGTATAATATCTTTAGCAATGTTTATGGGTAGTAAGCGGCGTAGAATTCTCTGTCTCTTATGATCTAAAGTGCACAAACCGCGGTATTTACGTGGCAACTCATTTAGAATGCATTCTATTGTTTATAATGTATTCTAGTAGATCTATGACGCAGGGGAGTGTGGATCTGTTCTTCTGACTCCTATTCTTACTTAGGTATTTAGATTTTAAAACTATAGGAACTGTGAGTGGAATGACTGAGTGCGTACTTTATAGTGTAGTCATACTTTATATATACACACACACACACACACTCCTACCTACGTCACTACATAGCTGATTGAGGAGTGTGTTGTGTTATGTTTTGTGATTTGATGATTGATCCGTTCGAGGAAGAGAAAGAGTTGAGATGAGAATGAGCGTCATGAGATGATCTACTTTATTATTATGTATTTATTTCTATGTATACTACACTACAGACTACAGACTACAAATAATATAAGAAGGGATTGTTGTAGAGAGTTGTTGTTTAGAAGAATAAAAGTTTTTGTTGTGGGACAGGCGGACGCGGAAGGCCGTTAATTTGTGTGACGACGAGCTAGGACGCGGGTGCACCTTGTGCGTCATCCGTCTTCCTCTTCTACGTCTCCTCCACCACGTCCTCCTCCTCCTCCTCTTCGTGCAACACTCACACACACTGAATCAATTTTGTTGTCATGGAACGCTGAGAAAAAGAAAAGCATCCGCATCCTATTCTTGCGAATACACTAAAAGAGTTCTATTTCCATTCTATTTCATGAATTCAGATTGTACTCGTATACTCTCTGCCACTCTGCCACTCTGCAACCACACTCGTAATATATGAAGATGAACAGAATGAACACTCAACAGATTCATCAAAGACTTGATCTCTCTCAAATCTCCCATCTCATCCACTTCTATAATAATCTACTCCATTTCTAGTATGTAATGGAAAGAGGTCTCTAAATATAATATGCCTCTGACTACTACACTTACTGTATGAAGGTATCTACTAAACTATGTTGCTCACATAACTTGAGTGAGTACTCACAGTCAGTGCAGTGCAGTGTCAGTAGTACTCATTTCTTATGAAATAATGTCAACTATCTGTAGCTGTACTACACTATTCATATTGCATTCATTTCTTTAGCTGTGTAACATACGTGTGGATCTAGTTACATACAAATATAGTACATACAAATATTTACAAATATAAGATACAGTGTTATTATTACTCTGTCACTTAATCACACATTTTCTAAGCTTATCCATTCCTGTGTAACTAGTCTACTAAATAACTCGTCTAAATAAGACTAAAAGTCTCCTCACTTCTCACGCAAAGCAAATATGTAAATATGTAAAACTCAGGTTCAAAGCTGAACTGCTATTGTTCACGAAAGGGTAAATAGTAAAGTAATATTGTAACACCTATTGTATAAATTATAAATTGTTTATTTTTCTAAACTTTCTTCTTTACAACGTATGGCGTATGCAGGGTACTGTACTGTACAGATATTCTACTGTATGTTCTACTGTGTAAGAGGCCTTACATTTTACATGCGTAACAAATACTAAATACACATAATATGCAATATAGTATTATGTGTATTATCCATTCTGTCTTTGATGCCTAGCAGCCTCAAAACGATAAATAAAGAAGGGATCTCACACACTTACTTGCATTTCTATTTTAATTGTAGAGGATCTTTGAGAAGCGTCTCGGATTACTGGATGTGAGGTGAAGATGCTTTTCTGTTCCTTCTTCTGCCGGATATGCTGTTGTGAGCCAGATTAACAAACGTTACCCGACTCAAGCACTACTTGCTATATAAATACTTATATTTTTGTCACTCACATCTGAGCATTGGTATCCATGTGAGCAAGTCTCGCGCAGCCTTCTTCGCATTGACACCATCACATGCATCATCAGCATCTCAGCAAAACAAACCGACTATTTTCACATCTTGGGAATAAAGGATCAATCCAATTTAACAACAATTTAACAAGTACTTGGAAATTATAAAGTGAAAAGAATCACTACAATTTATATAAATAGTTATACTGACGATTTCTATTTTGAATATCTATTTTCAAAGTGAGACTGTTCGGACTGTTGTTATGTTATGAGAGAGAACTTGAGATTCCCTCAGTGAACGATTAAAGTTTAAAGAAAAGAAGATCCACGCCGACTCATCTGTTGATAACAACTTCCCGAGAAAAGAATAACAAGCAATCCGTTCAGCGTAAATACCTAAGCAGGTATTTATCCGATAACTTCACTATTCCACCAAGCCAAAACAAAATCTCTCATTTGTTTAAAAGCAAGTCGGCAATCACCAATTTTAGCAGAAGAAAGTTAAACATTTGATTTGATCTGTAATAGTGTCATCACTTTGTAGACCACAGACAAAAATAAGAAAAAGGGCCTTTAAGAACATAGGAAAGAGATGAGTGAGTGTGAGTGAGTGCAGTGGAGGAAGACAATTGACTCTGATGTGGATTGTGGGTGAATGCTCTTTTGGTGATGGATTTGCTGACAGACAACCTAATTTCATGACTAATAAAGTGCAAGTATCGCCAATATGCCCTTCGGGATTTTGCGCTCTTTCGAATGAGCCCATTTACACCACTCTGCGATGAGCCAAAATTTCAACCTCCTATCCATAAGAAATTCAATTTTTTTCTCCATCTAAAATACATGGAGAAAAATTCTCTGAAAAAGTTGAGGCCATTCAATAGAATTGATTGACTCGTGTAAAAGACAAACGAAATGAAAATAATACCACGTTGAATATGAACAGATCAAAATCAGGCGGGAATCCGTCGGATTCAAATTCTAATTATTGAGACCTCCTTAATTAATTGTCGGTGCAGTTTGCGTTTATACTAAACTTTCCGAATACTAAGTAATTATACTTACACACTATAATATCACTATATTATCTTATTACAAACGTTACATTTATTAACATTATATTAGTGGAGTGGGATGTCGGATTATTCAGTGCGATGGCTATGGAGTGTGCATTTTCAACGTAGACTGGAAGTTGTACCGTGTCAATTGCCAAAAATATTTATTTCACATAACACGTCCATGAAAGTTAAGAAATTCTAGTGCTATCTGTACAGTGTACTACTACATCAAATATATTAGTATAGTATAGAGTACTCTTGAGACAAAATTAAGTCTTCCTTTTTAATATTCTACTCATGAATTTCGCCAATTTCTTGTATGGAGTGAGATACAATACTATTCATGCTGCAAAGATCATTAATCTTATCATAAAGACATAAAATTTCTTCCTTTGCTTTGTCATAGTAGTGGAAAATATAATAAACACATACTGAACACAAAGTCATAAATATATAAATAATAAATATATAATAATATCTATGATATTATATTATTATAAACCTTAGCAAAACAGTGCCAAACTAATAAATATATATTTTGACTGTGCTTTTGAAAATTACAAGTGCGTTGTCTATTGACTCTTTGCTGTGTACCAAAGATAGATCTAAGAAAACAGACGAAGGATATCATTACTGATTGCCCAAAGGTACCGTATGGACACTTAATAGAAAGGAGTTTATTGCACTGAGAAAGGGGAAAAGCTCAACTACCCCTGCCCTGGATAAATATTCAAATAAGGTAAATATTATGCATGTTTGTATAATTTTTTCTACTCCTTGCTACTCCCAAATCGAAATATTTTTAGCAACTTTTCTTTTCCCCTGGTCGTTTTCCGTGGCGTTGCATAGCTGTAGGAAGGTAAGTATTATTAAATGAACTCACGGAGCTGGAGCTGTATACATACATAATCAACGGTTAGAGGTGTCACTGTGCTGGCTGAGCATCGATCAATCTCAACTGATTTGTATTTATCATTAAAAATTAAATATCTAAATACTTCTAGTATTTAGGTTCTATGTTAAATGTAAATTAATTGTCTATAGTCCAACAGAATAGGGACACAAGTGTATATTATCGTCTACAATCTCTTTTCCATTGCAATGTGTATTAATGTGTGTATAGCAAAATTTAAAAAGTAAATCTAGGCACTATGGAATATTACAATATTAGAGACTAGAGGGATGCAGTCAGTAAATATCTTTGAGACTGGAGATATCAGTTAGCCTACGCTTTTGAGCAGTTTCACAATTTTGCTTCCACACAATTACTCAAATTAACATTGCGGTGGTGTAGGCTAACTAAATAAACGAAATAAATATACTTAAAATAAATAGTATATGAGTATTATATTATTATAACTAAACTGATTTGATGTCACATGTGATCCATATTTGTATCATCTTTGTATAATATTCTGTATAATATACAAATAGCTGTAGCTTTGGCACATATTAAGTAAAGTACTCTTTAAGTATGAGGCAGTGATGATTGCAAGTGCTGCTTGGTCAGTAATGTGCTGTTATGTTGATGGTTGTCTCACGTAAGTAATTGTGGAGGACAATTAAGGTTGGTCATAAAGATAGATGGTATCAGATAGGATGGGGAATTGTAATGTGCACACATAAAAGAGAGGAGATGGAGGTGAGGGCTTTGGAATTGCAATGACACATTTAGCTAAAGCAACTCTCAGACTCTCAGAGATTTTGAAGTGGGAATTTCTGCGTGACATTTTTCTTTCTTCCTCCTCCGCTCTTTCTCCATTCTCCAGGACTGGAGTAACTGGAGTTGTTGGAGAAAAGCGAAGCGAACGTACAGATTGCTTCCTAATCCACCAATTACACTTAAACACGGCACATTTTTATTCGATTCCAAATGAGGTTCACAAGAGATTACTTGTTTCATTCCTCATCCTTCCTTGCTTGGCTTACCAGCTGAGCATATCTACTATCTAAAAGTATCTACCTCACAGAGAAAAGAAAATTAAGAAAAATATAAACATATTTATATAGAAGGGCGCTATAGAATATAGTGACAAGCGATAGTGGTACAAATATTAGATGCATCCACGCTAACAAGTAACTTTGCCTACGCATACTCACACATTATTGCATTGCATTGTAAGTTGTATACTGACACTCACACTCATTCCTAATATTTTATAGCTAATAATAATACCTATATAATGTAGTGTATGTGTAATATAATATCTATATAATTACAACCCCTTCTACTACTTTTATTATGTTATATTAGTACATGCACTACCTATAGAGAGATATCAAAATATGTGTACCTACTTTTTGGTTAGATGGATAGTTGTCTGTCGTTATTATTATAGAAAGCGTGTGGGGAGAAGGAGAGAGATCACAACTTCTTAGGGAACATGAGTAGGGAAAGGGGAGCCTCATGTTGCTACTTATTATTACATGGAGTATAGTACATATATAGTACCAATACTAAAGTAGATAGATAGAATGGAGATGTGTAATGCTCCCCCTCAGAGCCACATGTAAATCTAATGTAATCCGAGCATTTAACACCAAAACGCAATAATGTGACCCACCAAAAGAATAAATATGCTGCGAGGTGTCATCTCTATTGTCAACAGATTCTACGGATTATACAAATCTGAAGACATACTCATCCGAACCACAAAACTTCCCATACCATACCAACTCAACGCGCTACATTTGGGGTATCCTGACAATATCCTGAAAAGCAATATCCCTTTGGTTGGATGTCATGTATCTTGGTGCTTATTATGTACTTAGAGAAACAATGTCATTCATTCCTGTATTATTATTGTTAATACAAGAGTTTCATTAATTAGGGTTAATTGTGTGAACAATTGCCCATTGCCATGGGGTGAGGGTCATTACATAGTCCAGTTGGTTAGTATATAAAATAATTATATTTTAAACTACTTAAATTGTTAGGGCTTTGATGTACGAGAATGAATGTAATTAAGAAATTGTATTTGCTTTTGCAATTTTAGTCACTCGGTCCATTTTTGTCTCTTTAGTAGTATATTTGAAATAACTTTTTAAATAAATAATATGAGTCAAACTCATTTACTGCCGCTGGAAGAGAGTTACATAGCTTGATTGCGCGGAACTGAAAGCAAGTTTGCCCAATCATTTCTAGGTGTATATTTACAAACCAGTTCATAGGGTATCTAGTGTTATAAATTATAACAATATTTTTGAAAAATGGGACTAAATGACGTCAACTTGCAAAAAGAATCAATTTAGTTTTTTCACCTTTCAGAACTAGTTATTTTGTGTACGTTGTGTTAGCATTCGTATTGGAATATCTGTAGTATTAAAACAGCAGTACGGATGGATCCGTGCCAGTGCCAGTATGTATCTTCTGGATGGGAAGTGGATAACACAATCACAAACAACAGTTCACGTTCACATACATTTCCACTTTGCATAGATCAGATCGGTGGTTTTTCTTTGTTAGTCTTTGGATAAAGAAATCTGAATGAAACGTGTTATTTGTGAAGGACAGTTTCCTCTGCCAAATAACAAGTCTAGTGATATTAACATTTCATTGAATGTCGTACTAGTGCCTCTTCGTCCTTTACTTAAGCTTATGTGCATGGACTTTGTAATTTAGTACAGAAGCAAAGGATAATCTGATCTGATGTGTGGATTTGTTCTTGTCTGAAATATTCTGAAATGTATCTATTGAGTACCGGAAAATGCAGAACTCATATTTATTGTCATATTTACTATTCGCAGTTCTCTAACTCCCTCTCAAGTGCGGATTGTATAAGTGTAATGTATAATAAGAACAATTCATGAAAGTGAATAGGTATGTAGATAAATCTGTAGTATTTATTAAGAATTAGCATGGGATTTAGTGTAAACAGAATCCACTGTTGCAAAATAAAATTACACTTGTACTATGGTAAGCACCTACTGAAACTGACACTACACAAGTTTTACGAAAGTACTATATTAAATATTTTATGTTAAGCTATATAATAAAATAATAAACCATGGCAAATACAGTACAGAGGAATGTAACGATCTTGTTGGCACTTGAATAAAACAGTAATCTAATCTAAAATACGGAGATAAATTATGTATCGTTGCTGAACAAAAGGAATGGCACAGTGCCCCACATGGTACAATGCATTTTTAATCGAATATCACATTGCCCCATATAGTAGTCTGTTTTTGGTCAAATCTTACAGTGCCCCAACTAGTTGGAGCATTGTGAGAAACTAAAATTTATCTTTGTACTGAAATCCGTAAACAAAATTCAAATAAGTTGAACCGTTTAAACGTTACAAACTATATAAAAATGTAAAAATATAAAAGTGTCCCACTTAAGCTACACTTCTCATAGATGTGGTCCATTTATGTTTCTGTACTATAATGCCCACCTGTCCATGCCCAGGCAACACTCTACTATACTTCCTCTGTTGACAAAAGTGTATGTCACCTAGGCCTATCCTACTTATGTACAACTCCCTTTTCCTCGCACTCACTCGTCCACTCCCATAAATGTATCGAAAAACGTTTCATTAATAAATATACAGTGCCGGGAAAAATAATTTCACAATTTGCGAAAGAGAGGGAGATTAGTATACATATTTGTAGTATGCATCTTGTGTATGCAGATATTCTGTATATAGGAACTAGCACTTATACTAATATTATTTGTATTTGCACATAGTACATATGAATATGGACATAAGGAATAAATAAATGCCCTTGTGATGTGATGATGATGTGGAACTGGGATGCCAGTGCAGTGCAGGCAGAGTATGTGTACAATAGTATGAAGACGAGAGAGATAATAGAGAAAAGTTTTTAGAAAAGTAAAAGTAATCTGGCTCTTCGGCTTATTGTTGGCTAAGTTACTTACTTACGATTAGACTCTTTCCTTCGCTCTTTGTACGAGCAGAACAATTTGTGGTGACAGCCTTTTAATCTCAAGGATTAAAAGGACACAAGAGCCTCTCCCGCTTTACCTTTTACTTTCAGCATTAAATCCCTTTTATATATTTAGTATATATATATAGATACTAAAGCAAAGCACGGTTGGCTGAGCGGTCTACTTGAATCATTAATCTCTAAATCGCTCCCAGCCCCGAGTTCGAATCTCGTTTGGCGCATATGGCTTTGGCAAGGAGCAGAATATTTGATAACTTCCCTGTGATATGCACAGGTGATATGTAGCGCGTCCTGTTCGTGTCCGTTGTCGCGGTCGTCTATTTTCTCTAAAAGCAATAGGGCAGCTACATATCTGTCCCTTTGTCCCTCTATAGCCTCAAGCCCCTAGGCATATATTAACAACCATGCCAATGTTGAGGAGTTTGCAATGGGCCCTGAAAACTGGCCTGCGCACTGAATAATCATCAATGTGATCCAGTTCGCCTCCATTATAACATATGTATCATACACTATGCATACAAGTGCACAAGCAGCTAGTATTGCCTATTGGATGTAAAGGATCACGTTAGTCACTATCTGCCAACTCAAACCAAACGTTATTTTACATTTGGATTTTGACATTATTGGAGACTTTAACTAAACGCCGTTCTGTATTCTGTATTACGCACCTTTACATAAGAATCAGTCCTAACGTTTGGTTGCAACTTTAGAACAGGCAAAAATGATCTCTGGGCGTCAAAACGAGAAAGTAGATTGCGCGCACGAACAGCGAATATATTGAAAGTAGTGCACAATTATCCCGTTTTCTATGAAAACGCCAAACTCCTGGTTCCAAGTGTTTGGGTTAGGTTAGGTTAGGCAGGTTAGGGATCATGTACAAAAGACGTCTGCAATTTGGGGGAGGGAGGGGGTAAGCAAAATCAGACGTTTTAGGATGGGG
>JAQFYC010006068.1:0-12929 GCA_034694165.1 Tomocerus mixtus | reverse complement strand
AATTTACTACAATTGTTTATGCACATTAGAAAAGCAATTTTACTAATGCTTACTAACAATTAGGCGCGAGACAAATATTCGGACAATTAAACATTCTTGTCATTCATATTTATACTCATGTTAGAAATTGTGTGTATTATTCACATTACATGGTCTATTGCATAATATATAAATAGTACATACTATAATAACGTGTACAGTCATTTATATCTGTATTTAGAGTAAGAGTAAGGAGTAAGGTGGCAGAGACTTGATAGTGAGTGAGGGAAAGTCAAAGGAAACGAAGAGAAAGGAACATTAAGATTGTGAGAGTAAAGTCTCTGAAATCTGTCGGAGTTGAATTTGAAAGAGAGTTAGGTTTGTTGGGGAAGGAAGGGAAGTAAATGCAGCCTGTTGTGTTTGTGTAATTGTCATGGGACTCTTTACTCTCAGCTATTTATGTTACGATGATCATAGCCGTCTGTGTCCTTTATTTAGTGCACTTTCTATTGTAGTCTCCTAATGTCGGCCCTTTCTCTCTCTTTACTACTATTCTATTCACTATTTAGTACTTTACTATGTATACAGAGCGTATCATATACCAATTGCAGTGTTTCTTGGGTAAATAAATCCATTTCATGTATGTATTTAGAGTAGAAGTCTAAATTATATGAATAGGTATACTCTGTGTGATCTAGGAAAGTAAATGTCTCCATTCCATTTCAATTTTGGTGGAAGTAGATGGAAGTGGACTGATGAAAGGAATGGGAAGTGAGAGGAGGACATGAATACATTTAACACTTCACGTATCTGTATGCCGCTCCATAGAAAGCAATTTACTGATCCATTTCCACTCAGAATACCAAGCAACCATTACAGACTGCACATACATAATACAAACACACACACAACGAAAGAACCACTACCACACTACTTTCCTTCTTACTTATTTTACTTACTTATAATAATACTTACATTATTGCACCAAAAACTTTAGCTGTGCTTAATACAACAAGCTTTCTTTGCTATATTTCTACTGAATACCTTTTTATATAATAGAAAGGATAAAGTGAAAGCATTTCCTAATGCTTTTGGCCTTTAGTGCACTATTAAGTATTCGAAATCAGTTCAGTTTCACTTTCACTATATTATTTTGAGTACTCAATAACTGACGTTCACTCTCTCATTCATAATCTTGAGTTTCTTTCCTTTGGCTTGGCTGTAGTTAGATTTTAGTAAGCAGAATCGTTTATTTTATTATAGCGAGACTCTCTAAATACTACGTTGCACAAAACTGAATTGCCCGATTACAATTCCATTCTCTGCTTTCACTATTCAGTCAGTGAAAATTCTCGGCAGACTTTCTCCCTCTCATCTACTACTTCGTTGAGTTAAGTTAAAGTGATTGCTAACGTTTTATTTTATGTTGTATTATTGTAGCCTAACAGTCTAACGGTGTGTCGAGGTGGCTACATTTAATACAATAGTCTGCACCATATGGTGTACTCTGTTTTGTTTAGCTTTCCTACTGTATGCCTACTTAATATGCATAGTAATAAGTAAAAACAGTTACGTCCATATGAACCTACCTATGGAAATTCATGCATACTAAGACTAAATATTAGTGTACTGTATTAGTACACAGTAACTTAAAGTAAACGTATGTAGAGTATGCAGTGTCAGCTGAAAAGAGTGACTTGCTATTTCCGGCTGCTGAGTTTAAAATTTTGATACTATATGTACATATCAGCCATACGTATATGTATATGTACATTTAAGCTTTTGTATATTCAAAATCCAAATGAATTTCATATACAGACGGAGCAAAATTGAGAGAACAGGAGAAAACAGAGGACTCATTAGTAGAAACACGATATCATAGTGAAATGAAGTGTGTTTTGCATTAGCTTAAGTAGCTCCTGTTATTTAGCTGTTAGCATAATGTTCTTGTACATGGAAACTGTGTTGTTTACTCATACCGATTGTAATATAGCACATACCTAAGTAATTCTGTAGTAAATATGTGTATTTAAGTAAAGCAAGAGCAAATAAGTATGCACTGACAATTAAGTAGTTCTTTATCGCATTGTATGTTGTATGATGTAGTGTAAACTAATGAGCAACGTGGTAGCATATGTTTTTGAAAGACTCAACTCTAACTTCTAACTGGAGTGAATTGAGATGAGAATGGCACAATATTACATGTATCCTTAAGTAGGTAGAGTAATATTTGACAGTTTAGGGATGATATAATGTAAACTAATCGCTTAGGTCATTGTCCTTCTTTCCTGGATCATTTGTCAAATGCAAACGGTCAATTGTGACATCATATCTTTGCTTCTCTGATATGGTAAATAGTTAGCGAATTCTCTATGTATGTACATATTTACTATTTACACAACTGGCAACATACATATTATATTTAGTAGAAGAGCAATGTTATTTGTATCACACGTAAGATTTCTGAGACTAAATCTGTTACAGGCTCTCTGGCTGTGACACAATCTTAAACTCTCTCAAGGATTCTAATAGTTTTGTGACTAATCGTTTTCCATGTATAATGTCACATTATGTAATTCTCAGTATGCACAGTTACGTAAGCACACAATGATGGAGAAATATTAAAACATCCGCATCTGTACGGCAATTAACGATACAAACTTTTTGCAAATTGGGTTTCTATGAAATTCGCGAGCCAGCAATGACTTTGCTAATTTTATTGTAGGATTATCATAATGCATGTAAACTCATTCAAATAGATATATAAATACAAAGATAAGATAGAGCTACTATTGTATATGTATTGTGGGTTCATGATATTCGTCAAACATATTAATTTTGTGCACCAGATATCATAAAGATTTTTTGCTTGCGATTGCATCTTTGCTTTCTCTAAACTAAACGTTATATATTTATTCTATAAAAGTAGGTAAAGCCCACATCATCTACTCATATGACCTAAATATAATTTATAAGTTATAAGGACAAACCTACTATGCGTACTACGGATATTGTGGCAATGCCAAAGAATTTGACTTGCAATAAACATGAGAAGGAAGTTCAGTCCAAATAGAATGAAACCGAGATCTTCTCACTTTCATTGCATGGACATGGCATATGAAAAAATATATTGTATTGACTGGCCTGGACTGGGGGAAAGGATCGTAAGCGAGTGAAAGTGTTATTTAGGGCAGGATTGCAATATCCTGCAATATTATAGCCAGTCGTACAATATTTTCGAGTGCATTTGTTATTTGACTTTGGTATACGATCTTTGGGCTGTCCTGTGATCTGATCTCCTCTTTGACCAAAATTTCGGCTGATGTGGTTTGCGTTTGTGTAACGTTTGTGGTTATATCTCTTTTTGTGTTTTTGTATTGTAAACCTTATCATATACTCCTATTGTAGTATAATACTACATTGCATAAGACTTATTAATATTACCTGAAAGAATACCATATAACTATAGGGTATTGTGTAATAGGAAGGGATCTGACTGCTTAGCAAGACTTCGTAGCTAATAAGTTCCGTTCCGTTTGCAGTTTGTGTTGTGATGTGTTGTGTGTGGCAAGGCATGGCATGGAATTACATGTAGCATAGCCAACGGAAGAATAACTGGCAATCTTACATGATTTGACACACTAAACTAAAGTGTTTTGCCTCTGCCCCACAATATACACTATAAACTACAATACAATAGACTAGAGCTTTACTAGTAGTTGATGATGATGATGAAGAGGACTATAAGATAGAGTACTAGTATATGAGAGGGAAGGCAAAATGCCAAAGAATTCCCTGACACCCGCTTATCTATTCTAGTTAAAGAGTAAAAAGAAAATCTGCTGAATTTTCTGGTAACATTCACATACTTACTTATTGTTAGAAATACTAAATATTTAACTTAACTTACCACAGAAGATAACTGTTCTAATGTAATGAATGTATTATGCATAGCAGCAACATTTTCACATTCACATAAATCTGTGTTCTTCTGTATACTAGTAGTACAATAGGAAAGCTAATGGTAATTTAGCTTCAGTAAAACCTTCCTTGTAAATAAAAAGTCAAGTAAAGTTACCTAAATTCCCGTTAAAGTTAACTAGAGCGAGAATTTATTAGAATCCTGACAAGACAAAAGTATTTAAGAATTTTAGTGGACCAACTGTGTATTTGTATGTACGTAGATTTAATTCAAGAGTTGGAGTTAAAGAGAGTGAGGAAGGAAAAAGTGGACTGTTTCAGGCTGAACGGGAGTGAACTGAAGTTAACTGGAAGTCATTGAGACAGAGTGAAATAAGTTGAGAGAAAGAGAAGACCGCGTGCTGATGGTGATTTGTGCTTCTCACTTCGTCCAATCCTTCATCATCCCGTTCCGCATCCGTCCTTCCTCTTTCCTTACTCTATCTAATATCTACTAACATCATCTTATCCCTTTAGACATACTTTAGCAAGTACTCAATGTAGATATACTTATACATCCATATTACATACTTACCTATACATATATGTACAAGAATATAGAACTTTTATATAGACACACGTTATCTATGCGTATATGTAAGTAGTACACTAAAGATAGCAGGCAAAAATGCATTGTTCATCTACGTAGCTACATATCCTCACTGCATGGATAAACTGGATAGTCGCATAGGTAATACAATTATATGAATAACATGTGGAGGAGTAGACTATACTTAGACTTGTCAGCATATAATATAAAAAGAAGATTTTATAGAGAGGAAGTGTCCAACCCTGAATGTAAATGAGAACATGCTCGTTTCTTTATATCCGACTTTTTTATTTACATTTTATTTTACTCTTGTGTCTTGTATTCTTTTCTTTTCTTGCGTGCATATCAGTGATAGGGATACGGACGACAGAATATTCTACAAGATAACTTTAAGTATAAGGATCTTTAACAAGTGCAACCACAATGCAAGGCCTTATACTTACACAAATTCTATCAACAAATATACATTGTTGTAGTTCGTATTGAAGGTCAGTTTGTCCTAAAACGTCTATTTAGTACGGTTTAAAACAAACAATCATCAATCAGTATGGTTCAATCCAACCTAATAAACTGGTTCGAAACATACTAATGTGGATTAAAACAAACTAGAACAGGTTAAACCGTACTGGTCAATACGTATTAAATAGTTCCATTACTTTTAAAGTGAAATATTTGAGACCCATGTAAATGTGTATTTAAACACACTTTATTGAATTTGATTCAGAATTATGGCTAGCAGCACACGCATGTTTGAATACACACTTACAATGGTTTGAACCATGAACCACACATATTTTACTTTAAATCTGAAGTAATGATACAATTTAGTAAGTATTGATAAGTACAGTTTAAGCTGTACTAGTTTGTTTTAAGCCATACTAGTACAATTAGAATCAGACCGGGTTGGCTTAAACCGTACTAGCACGGTTTAAAACATACTGTCTTTCAATATTAACTGCAACATATATAGGTATATAAATATTAGGTGAAGCACAATGCAATATTATTTAGGCTATAGTAGTAAATGTCTTCTATATGATTGTATGTGTGTTCTTATATTTAAGTACAGATATAACCACATACATCCATAAATAGTAGGTATATAGAGGGATTCTGCAAATACTGCAGTAGGTGCAGTTTAGTGTATGTCTGAGCTGGTAGAAGAAAAGAAAAAATAACGTAATATTTGGAAAGGATCTCACATTACTTGACGCCACTTGCTACTATTCTTCTCCCGTCAACTCAATGTCACATCACATGTTTGATCTTTGTCTTCTCTTTCTCCTTTAACTTTCTTGTACTCTTCTCCGTCACACACAGAATAATGGAGTGCCTTTTTGTAGTAAACTAAACGCGTATCCGACTGATATGATACTAACTACATATTTATGTACTACACACTACGCACACTGTGACTATAATACATAAATTACATGCTATACATTGCATACAACTGCAATCTGCAAATTTCATACTACATACAGAGCATATCTATCTACAAAATTAAATGCTTGTTGTTACTTATGTATGTACATAGCAAGCAGATCCTTCTTAAACCTACAATTAGATCTTTTTATCTTCTTTTGGTACAGACGTTCTTTGTGAGATTCATTAACTTCCAATTGTTCCCTTTGTAAGTGCATTTTATACCACTGATATCTTATAGCTCATACAGATACATAGGAAGCTATGCCAATTTTCATTGCGTAAATAAATGCATAGAAAGACACGGGCAGAAATTGGGCTATTTAAGTGTAAGTAAACAGTAAACATGTTGTGAGTAAGCTAATGGTACTTTTGACTTGAAGTATTAAAAGTTAACTTGAATGTAGGAATCAGTTGTGTTGCAACGTTGAACATGGGATTCTATGCATATAAATACGGTTTATGCTTGCAAAAGTTGCTGAATTAAAGCAAGGCATGCTAGACAGCAGAAACTTTTTGTTATATTTGTACTATACGAATACGTAACAAGGGTAGCATTACGCTAAAGTTATTTAGTAAACGATTTCGTTTCTTTTCGTGCTCGAAAAATATAAAGGGGTGCTGGAGATCCCGCCGCGGCATCCCGAGCGCGTGCAGGCGCTCAGGATGCCGTCAGGTATGATACACAACAGTGCAATTGAATTTTTGAAGGTTTGACTTTTTTCCTCCGTATGAATAAACTTTACATAGAAAGCTTGATTAGTAGTAGTAGTACATAATATAGTACAAAGCTGTACATACACATATGTTTTATTATCGGTTTTGCGGACCTCTCCACTTGTCCTTGTCTTCTATTGTTGGTATTGTCGTTTTAGGCAAATAAAAACTTTCTACATTTTTCATTTGCTTAAGTTTTGGTAATTGTAATATATTTTATATATGCAAATGTAAATAATGTAAAACAGTGGTCCATTTAAGGGCCACCCTTTTGGGTATAATAACGTAGTAGTATTTATCGTATTTATAGGTTTTGTGGCATTACCATTGCAAATAAAATAAAAACTTTTTTCTTACTTTCACCTTTGTAGCATGCCTTCCTGCTAGTGGGGGTTCAATCTCTCATATTTTGTAGGCAATGTAAAACGTTGCTCTCAAGTCTAGAGTTCCTGAGTGTTAATTCTATGAAAACTTAAATTGTCCCCAGTTTGGGGTACATTGAGATTCGTATTTGGAGTACTGATGCCAACTGCTTTCCAATTTACGTATTTTGCTGCATAAAAATTATATGAGTGTGGTCATAACGCTGACTAATTTGGCCCATGGATTAACTAAGCCTGACTCCTTAACAGTGTGGGGTAGGGTGTGTACCAAATTGCACCGGAATCGGTTAACTCTGACATAAACTATAGTGTCTATGGACGGACGGACAGACAAGTATCCTGATAAAGTGCTTTCTCAGCCATTTAATAATTGGTTTATTATAGTTGATTCATGCTTTCTTACATATTTGTGAAATTGTAAGTAAAAGACTGCTCAAAAGTATGCATATAGATACCTAAGTCAATATTGTGTAGGTGTTGCACTCAAATAAGTAAGGTTATGTAAAGTATAAGAAATAGATATTATTCAGTTTCAGTTGTAAATGAATGAAGTTCTTTGAAGAGTCATAACATTAGTAACTAATCTGCTGTTTAGTTCGACATGACACGGGACTAATAGGAGAGAAATATGTTTACACTTGAGTTAGCATTTAGTTTTAGCAGTTGACTCTTGACTCTGGCTGATATGAGTGTTTGCACATTCCTCTCATAATTAGTCTCCTCTTAATGAGACTGGGAGGCTGACATTTCCTTGACTGTGAAGTTCACGTGAACAGTGAACCCAACTCAACTCAGAAAGAGGAATCGAGTTTGAAAGGATCTTATATCTTATCCTTCAGCTCATGAGATCATTTAAGTCTTAACTCCTTATCTCTCCTTGCCAAAATTCTCACTCACTTTTTTAACCTTTTCTCTGACTTCTGTAGACTAAGGTAACCTAACTGAGTCACTCATTCAGCTACAGATAGCAATAGCAGGGAAACGCTATTAATCTCTCTTCTTATTTTCCTCACTCTACCAACAAGACATTTATGTAAGTGATGCTCAACTCAATGTCACACAGCTCTATAATAAATACTAATGTGAACTAACGACGAGCAAATATATTATACAATGAAGATAACATTTTCCCTGTCACTCACTACTCGATTCCTTAGGGGAAAGTTATGAAGCTATTTGTATATGCATTATGCATGCACTATTTCATAAATATCATCACCAACTGAAATTAAGATCAAAAAGTAAGCGCACCCACAACTTTTATTAGGTGCAATATTATGATTCTTTGAGCTCACTAGCATTGGCTACCGAAATTTCTTAAGTAAATATAATGATATATATACTACTTTGTTAGTAACACTCGGGACATAGTATACATATTCAGTATTAGCTAAGATGGAAAAGTAAAAGGAGGTTCTTAGAATGCAAACAGTGGAAGAATATGTGTCATAGGCAGAAAGATTTATCAGTCCGGGAATAAATTCATGCTTATCACCAATTTTTTGCTTTTCATTTCATACGTGTATGATCTTTGCAGTAAGATCGATTACAAATTGAATAATATTTGTAATACATATACCTAAAAGCTTCTTGAAGGTCATACGGTAATTCTGCAAAACTTTCAAGTAATTATTGATCATGTATTTAGTAATATTATATTAAAATACCAAAAGCTCTATGGAGGTTCATTTATCAAAAATTATTAAAAAATATGCACTATTTATGATCTATTTATTTTCACGGAACATTTTTCCACGTAATGCACGAGTTTCCTTAATTTTTCTGGAAAAGGTAAACCCAGCGACAATATTTAGCGCAACTGCCGCATCAGCCCCTGATCTATACCATGACACTTGGAGTATTACAGTTGACTACTACTGATACAGATGAAATGCGTATGCCCGTCAATAAAGAAAAGGGAGAAACACTAGACATACGCAAGTGAATTGAATTCTGTTGTTTTTTGTTGAAAATATTTTCTTCTGAGTTGAAGAGAGAAATAACAAATAGAGTGAGAAATCTTGCCGTGTTTTGTGTATATTTGTGCGTAAGTATACCTTGCATGTTTTCAGCGTAAAAAGTGCAGATTAAATGAACCTTTTCCCCTTTCTTGGTTTGATACACTATGTACGCTCTATATGCATTGGTACTTGTTGGTTTGTTGTTTCGACTGAGACTTAACTTCCCTACACAAGAAAGATAACTTTAAATTTAGAATAGGGACCTGCCGTGTATTGTATCATATCTACTCGCCTGCTGCTATAGATTTAGAAATCATTTGTCTCGTTCGAAAAGAGGATCTGTTTGTCAACGGTTCTTGTTGATTCAAATATATTCCCAGTCCCTCACTCACTCACTGCAGATCCGGACTAAACCTAACTCAACTAGAAGGCAACTACCTAAATCCGGCTAACAAGATCCTCTCTTTTTGGCTGTCTTTTCCCCTCTTCTATTCTCCCGTTCTTCTTTTAGTGATCTCACTCACTTGCTTTGCTTGGTTTTGCTTGGCACACTCTTATTATACATACTTTGTTACATAACTGCTCTCTTCTATTATAGTTAGCGTGTCTTCTCGCTATACTATACCCCCATGCTTGAGTAAACACTCTTCTGTTCGGTATTTTAAAATAGCCATTCCATTCATTCCATCACTAACTCTACTTTTGAGAGTTGCTAGTAAAGTATCACTTCCATTACAGTCACTATTACTATAAATACGTTAACTAACTTTGATCCTCACATATGCACGTAGCATAGATATAGTACTTACTACTTTATACTTATTATCGGTTTGTGTGCTTACATTTTAATTGTACAGTAAAGACAAGTGTACTTATTTACATTTAGTACATTAATAATTTTTACTGATACACCAATAATGAAATAGCATACAAATAGAGTGTACTGTTTAGAGTATGTATGTCTTTTGCATGTCTAAGACATTTTTTATATTGTTGTATACAAAGCTCCATTTACATTAGTTTCCCCAAAGTATTTACCGTACAAACAGAAAATCCAATAACGGAGATCCCTAACGGTAATTCTCAGAATTTTCTATAGCTACACAATCCATTTTACAATGATTCATTAATTTCCGGTTTGAAGTTGAGTCATAAAAGAGATCTTCCTGGAAGATGTTATAGTACATAACAGACCAGTAGTACTGTTAATGAAATTATACAAAATTACCTTATAGGCATAAACTGTAGCCCTGTTGCCAAATATAATATTGAATAGTTACATATTATCTAAACATCAGATTGTAAACTGTACTTATCGTGTGTTTATATTTAGACCCTTATTTTACGATCTCTTATTCTATGTAGTACTTACACAAGAGGAACGAATAAAAAATGTTAAGATGGTAAAAAAAATTAAGTAAAAGAAAAAGAGAGTTAGGGATGGAGAATGTACATTAGGATATAAATGTCGTCGCTTGATTACTTGATAGAAGAACGGATGTGATGTTTTTGTAAAAGTTGAAGGAGAGATTTTACGGGTCGCCTTTAACCTTGTATATATTAACACCTTAACCCTCAGATTAACGTGTGTTTTGTTTAAGTTGATGAGGAGCTCATTTTTCGGAGCATTTTAAGCCTGAAAAATGTATTGAATTTTAATCCTGTTGGCTAAAGTTAAGTTATGTGAATGGTTGGTGGTCTGCTAGTCTGTTATGCTATCGTGTAGCCTTCGTTTAGTGGTTGTGTTCTAAGAAATTGCTCTTAAGACCAAGACATTGAATTACATTACATCATTGCCTGCATGGTAGTATACCTATAGTACATATACAGAACAGGTATATAATATAAGTTTAGCAAAAGTTATATAATAAAGAATTTATACACTAAAATGCTATAAGGAACTTTAGTAAGCTTATAGACCTTTTGGTATGCATTTATAAGGAAAGAGGGTTAAGAAGGGATATAGTTAAAGGTATCATCCTATTTGCTCTAAAGTCAAAAGAAGTCAAGTCAAGTAGGTAGACTTTGTCTGGAATATCTAGAACATTGTAAGAAATAGTGCGAATTCCTCGTATCCGCAAGTTGGATGGCAAAGGAGAGACACAAAGACAAGACAAGTTTAAGAAGCTTTCGAGAATGTTTAAACAGAGATCTTGTTTCAGTCTCACGGGCTCTCTTCTCCTCCTCTCTCGTGGTTTATGGTCGGATTTTAAATGTAAACCCATCTCTCTCCTTCCAACAGACTCTCTCTAAATTCATTCAAACTACACACACGTATATGTGTCGTAGACGCAGTATAGGTCCAAGATCCCCTGCAGTTTCACCCACGTCCTCTTGCAATTTTGACAAGGAGACTAAGCTAATCTAATTTAGTTGTACAATTTCGTACTTGGAACTTTACTTTAATTTGTCTATTTGTTTACCTATTTAATTACACTTGCAATCATTTCCACTAATATTCACACTAAATGCGTTTTAAGCACGGCAATACAAAACTATGCACAAAATCAGTCAAAATTACATCTCAATAAGCTTTTCTGAAAAATTGGATTGGAAAAGACCCATCTTCTTTCATGGGCCTTGTGGTACCCTAGGCCTACGACATATATACACATAATACACCATCATCCAAAAAGGCAGATTCACAGTGCAACCCTTTCCTCCTAAAAGTAAAACTCTAAGGATAACAGAAACCCATGTATGTATGCCATTCGTGTCTTTCTTTGTTAAGCTACTCTTAGTTAAGTTAAGTAGGTATGGGTATTATATTTACTTACTTAACTTAAACTTAGCTAACTAGCTTAAGTAAGTAGAGTTACCTAGCGACTTACTTACAAATACTACATAAGGGAGGACAAAATCCTAAAATCCTAAAATTAGAAATCGCATTTAGTTCTCTTTGTACAATGAATATTACCCACCAGAATTCTCTACGTGGTTTTCTTGTGTTTTACACACAGGAGTAAAGCAACTTACTAACAAGGAGTAGGAAACTCCTGTCACTTTAGTTCCGTTGAGCAGTTCCGTCGCAAGAATTGTACTTCTGACTAAAAATGTCAAATAAGATCAAGGGAAAGGATGGGAAGACTAAATAACTAAAGTAGTGTCTAAAGAATATGTATTTACTTATATAGAGCAGCAAGCCAAAGCAAACTGCGGAGAGAGACCACCTTAGAGATTTACAGCCCACTTTGTATTCATTTCATTAAGAAATTGTTCTGCACACTACACTACTCTACTTACTAACATCTCCAACTGGAGCAACATTAAATTACAACTCGTTGTCCAAGCTTTAACTACCTAATATGTACAGATAGTACCTAGACCGTGTCCCACTGCATTATTTTATTTTAATCTCCGTAGGGAAATAAATACACACTGCACTAGTTACTTACAAAGGGATGCAGTTCCATTGCATTTCTATTTCTCGGAACCTATTTGCAATGCAAAGTAGTAAAGTCAAGAAATTTGTAAATATTTACATTTTATTGTATAGGGACATCTGTATTGCAACTTTAGTTAGGTACGTTCCTAAGTATATACATATATACATTTAGCTACGAAGAATGGCAATTACAGCATGCACCAAATATCTCTAATTAAGTGAATTTTGCCTGTTAAAGGAAAGCAACATTTTTTTCAGATTCAAATATCGCATGACATTATGTTAATTTTTGTATTCTGTGTAGCAGGCAGTGTAGGTATTGTTAAGGTGGGGTAGGAAAATGTGTCTTCCTAACGTTTACATGACAGAAATGTTTTAAAACCAGGTGTATTTATTGTAACTTTTTTTCTAAGGATTGCCAAATTAAACACTAGACCTTGTATGTATGTATGTATTCTGGGGCGTTTGACTATCCTATAGATAAAGATAGCTAAAACAAACCGACCAGTCCTTATTACAGGACCATTTCAGTCGACTTACGTCCCCCGTACAGCTTTACTTGGACTGTT
>JAQFYC010006067.1:0-12929 GCA_034694165.1 Tomocerus mixtus | reverse complement strand
CATAGGAGTTTTACATGTATTTTTAAGCCCTATCCTTTAACCTTGCGACTAAGTGCCTACCAAACATACTACTGACACCCACGCTTAAGAATATTCCTTTTAGCGTCTTCATTAATGAGCATTGTATTTATGTATATAACTTTGGATTGAGGCTACGCTTCTTGACAAAGCACAAATGCTAACTTGCATTTTTGTTATATAATCTATATACGAAACCTTTGAAGAAATTGAGATAATAAATATTTCAAAGGAAGCTAATTACTTATTAATTCTGTTCCTTGAATTGTTTACAGCTAACTCATGTCATGATTAATGGCAATTGCGTCATGCTAATTTTAATTATCTAATATAGTTATCTCTATCCAGTAGCATTCAAGACTTTCCTTGTTACAACAGTTTGGTATATGTATGGTAAATATTGTTGCACGCGTTGGTGAAAGTAAATGCTCTTCACGACATCTGTACTTATATATTGTTACTTTCACCATTCACCGACGTGTCATACCAGTCTCATTGCTTTCACCAAGTAGAAATCGTAATGAAAAAGCTGGGTATGTGGCAGTTGCTGCACTATATGTTATTTCCCGGTGTAAGTGCCAACTGAAAGTATCAGGAGGGTTGACAGACTTTCTCCAGTAAATATATTACGTAAGTAAGACACCAACCAAGCCGTAGAATCAACTAAATTGTTGACTGCTTATACTTAAAAAAACATTGTATCTGTGATTCTCCACAGCTCTCTATATTTTAATTATAAATTCTGCAAACGACAAGTCAACATTTCCTAGGATGTAACACATTAACAGAACACAATAGTCAGATCTGAGAAGTCATTTACTAATATTGGCCCACAGCGTTATTATGGCCTATTGAAAATCAAAGTTCTCGAACAAAATTACTAATTAAATACGGGCTGCTGAATTAGTGAAATTAATTTCTGCTACAAGAGGATATACTGCTGACAACATAATCATATTATACAACTGGTTACTGGATGTGAATCATAATCAGTAATTTATGTAATTTATCGTGTATCGATTATGTATGTAACAGCCTAACAGACTAAAATGTATCTTAATAGTAGTCTAACACATATGCAATAGTATTTGGTGTACCATTTCAATTATTTTTGTATGAGTATCCCCCCTCGTTTCTGTTCCCTACTAAAATGTATGTCATACAAGCCTTTATAATGTAATCTGGTAATAATTATGTATTAAGTAATAATTAGCGACTCTATCTCATAGTATCCAGCAATGTAAAACTTTTTGTACTTGTAATTCTTCTATAGTATCTTACTGTCAAAGTTGTAGCGAATATTAAGGGCAACAGATGGTATTTTAGATAGCTCCTCCCAATCTGAGGTGATTGTCGGCAATCCAGGAACCATTATAGAGAAAGCGAAGAGATGAAAATTTCTGTTGTAAAAGTCGGTATTCTTTTCCAACCACAGTTGAATCATAGGTTTTATGTTCACATGAATACACCGTGAAGAACGACACTGATAAGATAAATCCATTAGTGCTTCACCGTCAAAATCCCTTAAGGATTTGGATTCGTAGAGAGTGTCTTGAGCATCACTAAAATTTCCTGGAAAATTAAAATCTTGATCGACATCACTGGCATCATAATAATACTCAAATATATTCTCTGAAGTGAAATTTTCCATTAGAGGAGTCTCATTGTTCAAATTGTTTCCATTGCCTGCAATGGCACTTGACACTGGAAGTGGCTCAGCTCCATACAAGCCTGTAATCGAATTTGGAAATATGGCACTTAGATTTTTACAAGTACTTTCTCTGATTTGAAACAGTTCTCCAAAATTGAGATGAAGGCTAGCACTAGTCACAATAAAATCTGGATCTTTTGTTTTATTAGCAAACTCTTCCAGTTTTCTTGCTTCTTCGACCATATCAGTGTCATTATTTTCGTGGAAGTTCAATGAAAAGTTTATGATAATTACAGACTCGTAGACCGAAAGTATATTGTCGTTAACTGTTTTAAAGTTTCTTGCAAAAATATCTTTTTTTGTAAGCTTTCTTTTTATAATGAAGGCATTCTTTTCACTTTCACTTTCTTTGGCTGTGTTAATTTGAAAGAAAAAGAGTAGAACAAGAGAAACTGTTACCAGAGCAGACTTTTTCATTTTGTCTGAAATTCACAATAAACTACCACATCACTAAATGGGAATTGGCAACTTAATGTGCTAGCAAAATATTTCCTTTATTAACCATTGCATGGTTCTGAGAAAGTTTTTTTTATGGCTTCTATTCTTTCTTCAGCACGTATTCATGTGAATGGCACACACATATCTAAAGCAACTTAATAGTTACCACGTCAATCCGAAAAGTTTCCATTGCTTTTTAAATCATAATTGGGTGGATGCTGTAGCGTCTGTAGAGTTCTTACGATAGCCCTCTAAGTTTTTGCATTGCAGGATGGAAACTTGAGATGAATGGGCACACGAACAGTATCTAAGGAACATGTAATGAGAATATTATTATTAGATACTAATGGTAGTGGTAACTTAATAAAACAGTATAAATCGTATCGTACTACGTACTATACTGTCCCCATAAAACTCATGCAGGAGTAATATGTTCTAGAAGTACAGTGTACGTGGGTTGAGTTGCTATTTTGGAGTGAAAGTTAGGTGAAAGCAAAAGGTACGTCTTACACTAAATAGAGGTTTAAATAAGTAGTGCTTGCGTGTACCTGAAGTCATGTAACTATGCATAAAGCCATGAAGAACCTTCTCATTCCCCAACTGGTCATATTTGCCCACACTGGTAAGCCATTTTGTGAACTTGGATCAAAAGCTTTGTAAGTTTTCAAAAAGGACAAAATATTAGCTAATTAGTATGTGTATATAAGTAAGTAGTATGTATTTATGCATGCCGCACCGCGTTAACAGGTATCTCGAAAATATATCTCTTCTTATATCTAGAAACGAGTAGATTGATCCCTAATTTGCTAGTAATATTTAAGTAATTGTATAACATTGTTATGTCCTTATTTTTGCCCAACTTTTTGAGCAAACTCGAAAAACCCTCATGAAATTGATCGAATCTTCAAGAACAGAAGAATACCAAGGTTGCTATAGTAAAATCCCTACAGCAACCTTGGAGAAACACGATGCCAAAAAAGGCTAATAATGGCAGTTTCGTTATGTACTTGGCAGGTCCTGCCAGATACAGTCGAAAAGGAAGTGTTAATTCGTCGAAAGGTAAATAAACTGTAAACTGCATTTTATGTACTTAGCTGCGTCAATAAGAAGTACCTACCTAAATTAATTATACTTATGCTCTGGGCTAGGAAATGAAGTCCAACTAAACTGATGAACAGTGACTCTCATAATGGGTGTGTGCTACATTGCAATTTACGCGAAATGAAAAGGTAAATAAATACCTATAATTACATACTAAGCGAAATGTGATATGTATACAAGTAAAGTTAATGCTATGAGTACTTCTAGAAATAGAAACTTGGCCAATTCCTGCATTTGGACAGGTGACTCTAAGATTAGATTTGCTGAGAATAATAAAAAGAGTACTATACTTCAGCTCAGAGATAAAGTTAACACAATTAATCATGAAACTACCAAAACTACTTATGATTTTGGGTATTGTATTTAAATTTTTACGATGCATACATATCCACTCTATTGTCATAAAGGAGATACCCTTGAGCCCGACAACCTTTCGGTAATGCATTCATTAGGAGGCCACTCTGAAGCAGCAATAAGAATATAATTAAATCTCTGTTGACGCTATTATTTATGAATTTGCAAAATAAGCCATGTTTTTCCAAGATGTTTAAGAAATATTAGTTGGAAATTTCCAAAGGCACTGTTGCACTAACCCAGGACTTAATAAGTCCGTAGAAGGCAGTCCAATTTAAAAATATTTTCCAATATCATTATTTCAGCTCTGTTTTTGTTACTAAATGTAATATTAAAATTAAAAAGTTACAAATAATGAATACTAATATGAATCTACTCGTTGGAAGGAGGATGATCCAAGTAATATGTAATATTATAGCAAAATGGCATCTGGGAGCAACTCTTCAAATAGTAAAGTAAAATACTATTACGAACATTTGGTATGCATTGATACATGATAAAGAGAAAGTTTCTCCAGGTTATGCAGGTTAACGACTTGTCGTAAAATAGCTATACACATTGTATCCACTTGTAAGTGGATACAATGTGTATAGCTATTTTAACCATTTTCATCATACTTCTACCTATTTCTCAGTATCGTACAATTCAGTAATAGAGATGTTGTCCTTTGAAGCGAGCTTAGCTATGTTACAGCTTTTGCATTGTGTACTTAATCTTTTGAGAAAGTAAGCATCATGAAGTTTATTGCGTTTATCAGGTTACACGATACTGCAGATCAATCGAAAAAAATGACACTCTTTTTGAAAATGAAATTGTTGCCTTTACTCTCCAAGGGATAAAGTTAAGTATGTCGCGATTTCTCCAGAGTAAAGCCATAAGTCTCGAACCTGTTGCTTATATAAGTGTTTACACTAGGCATAACAATTAGATTTTCTTTGACTTTTGCCAAAGTGTGTTCATATGTCACGTTATGTCACGTTGAAGGCACCCTTAAGGCTTATCTAATCCTAATAACGACAGATACGCCGTCATAGTACATCCCACGTATAACACTTTTTGTGTATATTGAATCTAGTTCTAAACGGTTCATTGGATTTTAAAGTGGTTGGGCTCAACGAATTCCTAGATTCACTGGCTAGGACTGGATTTGTTCAAATGTTTATATTTTGACATGAAAGTCTTAAAAATCCTTGTAGAGAATCCTAAAATCGATTTTTGCCAGTTTTCATGCATATATCTGCCTGTCAAACTGTCAAATTTAAGTTAGGATTAGGAATTATAATTAACGCTTGAAAGCGTTTAATTAATCCATTACTATAATATTACATTTACACATGGTAGAAACCTAATCTACTATAAACTATCTCTAACTTTCACTTTTGATATGAGGTTAATAGAGTGGCGAACGTTAATTCTGAGAATAATTTCTTATTGGCAAGTATCTGTACGTGCACATTATTGTTCCTTCCTGGAATGTGTGATTATACAATAACTGAAAAACAATAACAAAATCACAAAAATGTGTTCGGAATGTCTTTATGCAAACACTGTAACTGATATTAGACTGTTGTCTACTTAACTAAAATATCTGATTTGCATTTTATCTATCTAAAGCTTTATGTCTTCAAAATAGTAAATCGTGCTGGCTATAGGCACATCAGTCAGTAGCTAAAACGATGTTTAGACACTGACTGAATTGTAATTGGTTTTATTTTAAATGCCAAAAGATACATTTGCCAGAGCATTTAGTTTACAAACAAAATCAGCAGAACCAACTAGGTTGGCCTGCTGCTCTTCCCTCTTCGACATAACTAACTACAAACAAACTATAAAACTATATCAATATGAGACCTTACTACCCTTATTTTCAATAGTACACAAATTCATACGATATACGCTTTACTTCTTATACCTCCACTAATATGTTACCTAAAGAGGTACTACAAATAAATATTCGAAAAAGAGAAGAAAGAAATTCCAAACTGTTTCAAGTTAAACGCAATACGAGAATCGATTTCCATATTAAATGTAAGTAAATATGTCATATTGTCATGTTATATTATATAATATTTTGTAATAAATAGTGGCATGTTGGTGGGATAGCAATCTCCAATCCATACTCCGAATGTTTACTGCTTTTGGGTTAGAATTGTAACCTCTAGAAGTAAATACTCATACATATGTACTAGTAGGTAAGGAGTCATAATATATTGTTTTGAAGGTCTTCCTTCCAATTGTACGACTTCCTCCGTACTTAGAATCTTAGAAAACGAATCACTGTACTTATAGAATACTTAGAAATATCTTTGCAAGTGGAAAGAAATAACGAATGACCGATTATGTCTTTCTAGGCTATATATAGAATTGTAACGCAATGTTGTTACCCACTAAAATAACCGCAGTCTACAGTTCTATATATAATCCTATTACAGATACAATATACACACTTTTTATTCACTACCTAAGCCTAAAATAGTAAGCGTGGATGGATTTAGCACACAGGTATCTCCGTAGGTATCCAAAGATTGTACGAACAAAAATGCATCTAAAAAAACTGTATCTATCAAAAGAAAGTAATAATGTATTTAGTATTTAGGTCATGTATAGGTATAAAACTTCAAAGAATATCCCTACCGTACCTATAGTAGTAAATAACTTGTAGTATATCACATAATATGATATGTTAAGTGTACATTGAGCTTCATTTATATGATTAATATTAATATAGCTTCATCAATACTTTTGAAAAAGGTCCATGTCTTTTCTGCTGCAAAACGTGGTACTTTATGACAATTCCATGACATATAGTATGTATTGCACTTTGCATTACTTGATGAAAATACCGTAGGTTCACAATATTGCTTATTGTAATACAGATACATAACCAAGCTGAAGGGTCTTTTAGTGATTGTCTGAAATAGGGAAACTAATTGTAAATTTTCCTTCGCTACCTTCCCATCCATCACTATCTCCTTGATCTTTTTGAATATAAGCAAAATAATTGGCTGTAAACTTTGTTTGATGGTTCTCTCTTCTCTCTTCCCACTGCCTGTAATATATCCATGTTTATACTTATTAAAACGTATTCACTTGGCACAGCTTCAAGTAATACTTCCAAGTTTGAAGGATTGTGTTGTGTTTTCATATAGATATTTCGAATCTCACCTTTGTAGGTATTTATACGGTTGTAGGCTGGGAGATATATCATTCTTACCCTGCTGTCTTAAGAAAGAAATCATTATCAGCTTGTGACATTTGTGTTTATGCTTCTTATCTGTCAACAACATACCTGTAACTGCAAGCCGTTTCTTAATTAACTTTTCAATATCCTCCCTCCCAAATTAAAATCAAATTTGTATATCCTTTCAACTAAAAACCTTTGTAAACTTTGTAAATACCATTAATATTTCCTCATTAAGTTCCACCGTCGTGTGGGTGAATTTATTCGTTGTTTCCTTTCCAATTCTAGAAGCCGTTCAAAAACGAAAATAACTTTTGTCGAAGGAGGGAATTAACTGCAATAATTGTATGTGCTTAGAATGCAGAGGTGAACGCTTATGCTAGTTGGCATTTCATTCAATATGATTATAAATACTAAGTAAATCCAAGTAATTTTCTATGGAATTAATCTAGAAAAGTAGGATTAAATATTAAGAATCATGTTTAGAGCTCATGGAAATTAGTAGTACCTACTCCCATTTCAGTTTAATTCTTGCTGACATGTATCTATGAAACGTACCCAACCAACCCATATATTTACACGAGTCCCCATCAAGAAATTATATTTGTAATAGTTATAACTATATACACGTTTTGAGAAAATACTAACTAGTATTTTCGTACTAGTACGATAATACTCAAATATACTACAATTTACTAATTCTAATAGTAAATTGAAAACGTGCAAGTAAATATTTATGAAATGTTGCACGGTGCAACATTTCATAGATATTTGGATACGCTATATCTTCAATCACGTCCGATATGCATAGACTCAATAGGACCGTACTAATTAGCACGACCATAGAGTAGCTATGTAAGTCAATTACAAGGAGTGAACTGAGGATACATATCTTTTCATGATAAGTACCATGTCACCAACACACAAGAAGCACTCACTAAAATACGGCACAATTTTTACTAAAAATTCAAGTAGCCATACCGAATTTCTTCGTATACTACTAAATATTTTAGCAGATTTTATAATAGTATGTATGACGAAAACAATATTAAAAAACATGTATGTATATTTATATAACTGTGCAGAAGACATATAGCACACTTACCCTGCAATATAAACATAAGTGAAAGTTGGTGAAAGTAATTACTTTTCTATTTGCAAGTTACAACATAGTACTGCATTGCTATCGTCGTTGTGCCGTCCGTTCCTGTCTTTGTATTTGTAAGTAAGTTTATAACTGTTGAAGCATGCCGCAGGCTGGATAATCGTTTGTGCGCTCTTTGGCGATACCAGTATGCTTGAAACAGCGAATATCTCAAAGCCAAATCTGTGCTACAAATATAAAGAAATATTAGTATGTAAATGTAGTTATCTTAAGACATGTTACGATTTCGATAAATCTAATTGTACTTACCTACACGATATTTTCTAGATGCTTAATAATGCTACCTGTGAATATTGAATACATTTATTAGTTCTTTCCCAGGTCAATTCATGTAAAATATTTAGCTGTAATTAATGTAATGTAATGAACATACAATTAGGTAGGAGAAATAATTGTATACGTCAAGTTAAGTAATACCTGTACAGGTACACGTATGCACGTTAAACACATGAACAGAACTTCACTTTCACCGTGTTCTATGTATTTTGAGATTTTCAACACCACTCCAACTCGTATAGTACAATATTGTGGCTCACATGGGTGTTTAGTGTTTAGGTACTGTTGATTCTCTTAGCTTCGGGTTGCAAGTGAAAATAGAGGTTTTGTCAGGAATGGTAGCTAGCTAACAAGTGGTAGAGAAAGCGATGCAGCTTGATGCTATTATGATGAACATACATAGAAAGCAAAGAACTGAAACACAATTTAATGCCTTGAAGAGGAGTGAATGTAGTGTAAGCGTAAGCATAAGCGTAAAACTCGGTTTGGTTTGATACCTTTCCTAGTACTAGCACACAGACTACAGACTCCCAGACAAGAGACCCAGACTTCTATTCTTGCGTTATATTATAGTGTTTACGTGTTCCTCGTAGACAATGGGCACTCATACTAATACAATAACGTTATATAACATGAGACGAATTGAATTGTGCGAAATCCTATCCAATTTCATTTAATATGGCTACTCTATAAACTAAACTTTCCCAAGTAATTCTAAATTTTGTACAGGAGGTAGTTAGGTAGTAGGTTCTAAGTTACACTTGTAAATACATACATTCAGAAGATTCATTTGCACTTCAGACATTATGTACTGTAATATCTATATTTGTATTATGCGCACATACTTAATAGTTTATTGTGTAAGTATCGTCGTAGCCCTTATACTTACATCGTTATATCTAGAAATATCGAAAGTATGAAAGGACATGCAGGACGTGCAGATGTGTACTCCCGAATCCCAAACTACTAACTTAATAATATGTGTATTATAAATCTTCCTTTTCCTTTAGGATCCTTTCATAATCCTTTTTCTGACAGTAGATAGTAACTAAAATGGATAAGTGCATGCTATATTTTATGTAATGCATTTGTCTAAAAACTTTTGCGTAAATTGTAAGCTTATTAAAGTAATCTTTGATATGGACGTAGAAAGTAGCAAGATGAATTTAATACGTATAGATTAGTAGATATGCTGTAAACACCGTAAACACTAGCTTTTTAGCTTAAGGAATATCTTGATTTTTGGTAGGCCTGTCTGTATTTTTTTTGTGAGCGTAGTTATGCTTAAAGTATTAAGGGGTCATATTTGTATATCCATTTTCAATATTCTGTTCGCATTGATAAGTTACTTCATATCCCTACTATCCTTAAATGTTTATAAAGTAGAACAAACGCTTTAATGTTTTGCGTTGGTAGTATAAGGCGAAGACACGTGTTTCTTAACTTCACCACAGATGATTATTTAGTTGTCGGAAGAAAGTACTAAATATAACTAATAGGGGACATACAAATTCAAATCGTTTTCAAGCGAACCCTGGAAAATGGGGGAAAATGGGAGTTTCAAGTGCGTTTGACGTATCGTCTGAGCAATCGACTTTACATTTACCCCTACTGACACACAGAGATGCCCCCTGGGGATTAAACATTTCACTTTGAGATCATTTTAAGACAGCAGTGCACACAGTACATTATTATACAGCTTTTATGCACGTATGTAACTATGTACTGTACTTACTAAGCTACCTATACATAGCATAGTATTCATTGCATCAGTCCTATTTACTATAGCTTATATCATAATTTTCCTTTCTCATCAACTGTGCTATTTTCGTTAATCACCACATTCAGTCGCACAAGTAGCTAATAATCCGATATTGTTTGGGGCTTTTGTTAAGTATTTAACAGTAAATACATAAGTACAATAAATACATATATATATTAATTGCAATGATGAAAATTTAAGTACAATACAGATATATGAGTACGTATGCATCATATTAAGTACTATCTAGTATCTAGGCTGGCGTCTAATACACATTTATACAGGCCACTATCTGGCAATGTAATCTCTGCTATGCCTATGTAACATTAGAAAGGCTTGCCTATAATTAATGGGACCATATTAAAACTTGCTATGCCATAAGATTTCAAACTTACTTAAACTTTCGAATTCTGTTTATAATGGCAACCAATGTGTCTATAGGTTAGTAATATTCAGATTCGAAATATCAAAAAAACGTTCTGGATTAGTTGTTGTAGCCTGTGTGAATCCAGGAGCCTGAATTCCGTTAAAACCTAAAACCGTTAAGATAGCCTGTCCTATAGTAATTACAATCGGAATATGTATAGTGTAAAACTGGTAGACGCCTATTAAGCAGTAAATAAATATAGTTATGGTAAGGTAAGGCTAAAAACTTAAGGCAAAGTAAGTTTTTATATGGTGCCATTAAATATAAGCCAAATAAAACCTATTCAACAATATATGAATCTACTATATTATACATATGCATGGTGTGCTATTGTCGGGTAGTCTTCTATATCGTAATCGTAACCGTCCTTGAGCTTTCATGGAATATTCTGCTTCATAAACGAATTTCTATACTAAAGGCTAGACGGATCAGCCATCACGCCATCAGTGTCTTTAAATAAAGCTGAAACAAAAGAAAAACATCCAATATATGTAGACAATTATATAACTGTTATTTGGGTCAAGTATTTTTAGGCTACATAACATAGGTACGTACATACCATATCCTGATTATCTGATTAGCCAGAGGATACCGTGTTTTGAAATTTTTAGGATTAATTACTTGTATTGGCAATACCAGTATGTAATGCTAGTTATGAGCTGAAATGGGCCTAAGGGCCTGCTGGTGCCATATTCTCAACTAGTTCGCAAGATTGCGATATCGCAGTTATTACATTTTGCTAGGAATTTTGTGTGCAATTTTCTTCTCCATAGATATCTCTATTTCTACCCCCTCCAAAACACATATCCTATGCTAGTAAAGTCGTGATTCTATTACTCGTTACTTACTGAACGTGAACATAATCACAGCAATCGATTTACAATCTCTTATGAACTACTGAGCCTTATGATAAGCAAATTAAATCGTTCGGCTCGTTTAAGGCTGTTTGACCCTAAGAAGCCTAACTAGCAATTATTTTGCACACATAATCTATGTACAGTACAAAGTAAGCACTAAACACAAACTCCATTACCACATAAATAAAGCCCCAATGTATTACCAAGAGTCTTGACCTCAAAATTAGCGACTAATATCCAAGTTTCAGGGATATGGCACTTGCACAGGTATTATAATACTGCCAATGTAAGAAGCAAGATGTATAGATCCCCACCCATCATGCTACCTTACAAGGTGATGTCATGCCCGATTTTCCCCAAAAATCGCACCCAATATCACCCTAGCTACGCTTTGAATATGGAATTCAGTGATAATCTAATGCACCCAAATAATACATGCAAAAGAATACGAAAATTGGGTGCACTTTTTGAGAAAAATTGGGCATGACATCACCTTGTAAGGCAGCGTAAGGTAGCTACGGTGACGGGTTCTAAACATCTTGGTATTTACATTGTATTATTATATTTTTATCGGCTTGCGAAATGGAGACCCTTGAAAAATTGCTAAATAAATGCAGATTGCAATTGACGAAGATGCGATGAGGAGATCATATCTCAAAATGAGAAGCATTTCCCTGTTACCCAGTGCAACCAAAAGGACGAAGCCTGTGATTGGTTCAATTTTCGATGTGGCGAGAGAACAAAGAAACACAGAAAATAATATCTGCTGCCTTCAGAAAAGTTGTCAGTCTGTCATAATTTTCTGACTGTGAAGGACAGTTATTTTCACGTTCTGCAATTCTGATTTTCCTTCAATTTTTTAAAAGTCTTACAATTTTTTAGATTTGAGAAATAGCTCTGCAAATAAATAAGGTGGGTACAATTAACATTTTGATAAAAATAATAACTTATTTCTGGTTGAAGAGCGTGTAAAATGACAGTTTTATGCTCATGTTTAATTTTATCTTTTGTTTTTTAGCAAGCGAAGATGAATAACGAAAAGTTGACTCTGGATACGAAAGCGACACCCGCCGTTAATCTTCCTTTGGAATCGGAAGTAGCACACGAAGAAAATCTGTCCGTGGTTTCCGAAATGGCATTCCAGAATAGCCGGGCTACCGAATCGAAAGTAGCTCCCAACGATCGGGCTACAGATTTGGAGGGGACACCTACGGATAATTCCGACGATGCTGCAGGTATGAAAATTGTCAAATTTCTGTTATATTGGGGAGAAAATGGAAAATATTAGAAAACATCGCTCGATGTTCGAGGAACAGCAATCCAATTTTCTTGGATTGCTGTGCCGTCACTAACGAGCGACCTTTTCTGTCATTTTCTAGCGTGTGTGTATAATTTGTATGTAGTTGGCTTTTGTAAATAAATGTAACTATAGCAAGATTTTATTTAATTTTACAGGGGACTCGTGTGATAAGCCCTCATGCAATAAAGGAAAGAGAAATAAGGCATCTGCTAAAGGGACTTCTCGTAGGCGTCGATCCAAGGCGTCTTCCGCTTCCAGCCGGCGTCGCAAGAGCAAGAAGGGAGCCGCATCCTCTCGAAGACGTCGATCCAAGTCTTCCGCAGCCTCCAGCCGACGTCG
>JAQFYC010006066.1:0-12931 GCA_034694165.1 Tomocerus mixtus | reverse complement strand
TTTAGTGCCATCACAGCTATGTTATATAGTTCTATTGTCCCATTACAAAAATACTTAATAATAATAACTGATTATTTGTTGATGAACCGGCTGTCCTTTTGACATTGTCAATTGTCATGGGTAGGGTGACGTTACATAATAATTAATTAATTTGTAGGTAAATGTGCCATTAATAAACTGTCTTTTGCGCCTGAAATCCATACGCAAACAAAAAATCGAAAGACAAAAGATGTCGACTTCTTTGACGGTAATAATTCAAGTTTCATTCATAATTGTTATTTTAATTTTGCGACAATAAGACCAATTAAGCCTTGTCTTCTCACAAGGCTTATTATGTATTAAGTAAATTTTAAATTGTTTGTAATATAATAGAACATCCTAAACTTTTCTACGTAAAAAGAGCTGTCAATTTTGCTTTTACGCAATTTAATTTCATGCAAAAATGTTTAAATTGACCATTTAAAGCTTTCCCAAGTTGACCTTTGTTTGACCTCTAATTTGAAAAATCGTTTCTTCCGATATAACTATCCGAGTCGTAGTTAGTTGGTCTTCGATAGCAGAGCTAGAGCCTTTGGTAGGTCTTGGGCCTATCTCTGTTTGACACATGCCTCCTTGTTTTTGGATTGCTTATTGCGACTCCTGAAAATACAAAATTGTTAAATTGCACTACAAAATTAATTATAAAAAGTACAAAAACAGTCTTAGTCTTCCATTTTCAAATATTGAGAATTACGTTTTTAGTTTTAAATTGTGATAATACAACACAAGGGGCTATCGTGAGATCTTGCATTGAGGAATGGTAAGTGCAGCTGAAACACTTGGATCAGCTGATTTGCATTGCCTCAGCGTAACATGTCTATAATAGTTCATATTTTATTAATTTTTCTTGGTAGTGCAGGAAGGTAATTATGTGTTTCGCTTTAATAATTACATAATTGTCCCCTTTTATCAGTTATTATTTTATTTGTTTATTTTCCCTACAGAATTAAAAGAAGAAAGTCCTCCAGGAGATAATACTTGTTCTAGAAAGGAAGTTGATCAGATACAATTACACTGCAGCCCATCAGACTCCCGTGGTCCCCGTAGTCAGTGGAAATAGATTGGGTATGTGACAGTAATTAATTGCTCCTAAACTTTTATATGTATAGGCACCTACATAATTTTAGAAATTTCTTCGTATATTCACTTATTTATTTATTTAGCGCAGATGTTATTACCCTCATAGAGGTTGTTACAATATCAGAAAAATACATTGATTTCATGTTACATATAATATAGGTACAACTTCGGAGAGCGATAACGTGGATGTTAATAAGGATTCTGAAATGTCGACTAAAATCAAAAATGTGGTTGATGACAGTGACAATAATTCCAACAGTGAAGAATTTAATTCAGATTTGGGTATTTCACCTCATGGTAATGATGGGGATAGTCTTTCAAAGGCCGCCGATTGTGTTGGAAAAGATAAAAAGTCAAAAAAGAAAAGCATGTCAACCAGTTGTGACGTTTGTGGAAAAGGATTTTCTACACTTACACGTTTAAAGCGACATCAAAAGATTCACAGCACTTCGAGGCAGACGTTTTCGTGCGGCATCTGTCAGAAAACATTTACAAGAGCGGGATATTTAAAGAGTCACGTTCTTACTCACACCGGAGAAAAGCCTTACGAGTGCCAAATTTGTGGGGATGGATTTTCGCATTCTAATAGTCTAAAGCGTCATCTTCGCACTCACACAGGAGAGAAGCCTTTTGCATGTGACATATGTGGGAAAGGGTTTGCGGATTCGTATCATTTAAAGCATCATCTTGGCACCCACACTGGAGAGAAGCCATTTGCATGTGACATTTGTGGGAAAGAGTTTTCGGCATCTTGTGACCTACAAAGGCATATTCGTACTCACACTGGGGAAAGACCTTTTACATGCGATATTTGTGGGAAAAGCTTTACGGATTCCTCTAATTTGAAAAGCCATCTTCGCACTCACACTGGGGAGAAGCCTTACGACTGTCAAATTTGTGGGGATGGATTTTCGCAATCTAGTAGTCTAAAGACTCATCTTCGCGTTCATACAGGAGAAAAGCCATATGAATGTGACATTTGTGGGAAAGGGTTTTCGGGTTCGAGAGATTTAAAGACGCATCTACGCACTCACACAGGGGAGAAGCCTTATAAGTGCCAAATTTGTGGGGATGGATTTTCGCATTCTAGTAGTCTAAAGACTCATCTTCGCGTTCATACAGGAGAAAAGCCATATGAATGTGACATTTGTGGGAAAGCGTTTACACAATCCTGTGCCCGACAAAAGCATATTCGTACTCACACTGGGGAAACGCCTTTTAAGTGTGACATTTGTGGGAAAATATTATCGGAATCGGGGTCTCTAAAGATTCATCTTCGTACCCACACCGGAGAGAAGCCTTTTGTTTGTCACAGTTGTGGGGATGAATTTACTCGTTCTAGTAGTCTTAAGACTCATCTTCGCACTCACACTGGGGAAACGCCTTTTAAGTGTGACATTTGTGGGAAAATATTATCGCAAGCGGGGTATCTAAAGATTCATCTTCGCACTCACACAGGAGAGAAGCCTTTTGCATGTGACATTTGTGGGAAAGGGTTTTCGTCCTCGGGTCAATTAAAGCGTCACCTTGGCACCCACACTGAAGAGAAGCCTTTTGCATGTGACATTTGTGGGAAAGCGTTTACACAATCCTGTGCCCGACAAAAGCATATTCGTACTCACACTGGGGAAAGACCTTTTACATGTGACATTTGTGGGAAAGGGTTTTCAGCTTCGTGTCATTTAAAGCGTCACCTTCGCACCCACACTGGAGAGAAGCCTTAAAGTGCGAAAGTGGGAACGCATTTACTCAATCTAGTATTGTAAAGAATCATATTCACATTCACGCCGGAAAGAAATATTTTGTGTGACAGTTGTGGGAGTCTTTTCAGAAACACGTAATCCAAAACGTCATTTTCGCACTCACACTGGAGAGAAGCCTTACGAATGCGAAAGTGGGGATGCATTTTCGGAATCCTGCAACCTTAACCCTCACTCACGCAGCCCTGGGGTAGTATGCCCACGCCCATTTAAATAGGAGAATTTTTGTAAAGTGTTTCATAAAGTCAAGCGCCTTGCGTTAATTATCATTTTTTTTGTAATTATACTGGTATATTTTAAAGTTATGTCAATATTGCTGTATAGAAAGTACATACGTAACTTAATATGCGTAAGCAATTGTCAACAAATAATAATTAAACAATTAAATATTGGAAAAAATATCTTAAAAATTATTTGCAGAGCCGTTTGATATCAGTAAAAGCATTTGTTTCACCAGTTAATTTTCCCGGAATACCTTGATAATGTTGGCATTCCACGAATAACTCCTTTAAATAAGTATTTTTGTCAGTATTTATTTGAATTACAAATCTGGATGAATACAAGCAGCAGGGAAGATGAAGATTCTGGCAGAACGATGGCATCGCGTTTTCTATTTCATTTGCTTGTTTCCGTGCTACAAAAACTTGCGTTGCCCGCATAGGGGGAGAAGGGGTGCCAGTAGAGCGTAAACTCCATGTATATACCTATTTGTAGTAGGAAACTTAAAAAATGCTATTAGTATCGTGGGCTGAATATTCCTTCCATTTGTTTAGAAAGCAGACTGGCGAAGATACTGTGTCTAATATTCAAATAAAATAAGTAAAATTAAGCATGCAGCCAATGAACGCTTCTATGAAGATAGCCCATGCAATTAAACTCTTTTAAATAGAAATACCTAGTACACCGCCACAAGAATATTGTGAAAATACTTTAAACTGCCGGGTTTCACATAAGTGTACAAATTATTTCTATGGGCATTTTTCATAAATGTATAATGGCAGGTGTCACTTTATTTATTTATTACTAACCTTAATATGGAAGCCATATATTCCAATTTCTATATATAGGTAAGCCAAGCATGTTGTGCTGACCTTGTGGTCTGTAAATTGAACGCATAGATATTTGGTTTTGGATATGGCCAAGCAAAATTAAGATGTTATTAGGAATATTAACGTGCTGTATTTTTCATGCTTCTCTGTAATATATGTGTAATGAGACAAGGAACACCTTTTAAGATAAAACATAAATATTTAATGGAAGTATTTCAGCTTAGCAAGCTCTATTTTGTACAACTTGCTAACTTGGGTAAAATAAGTATTGACATTGAAATGTATTATCTTCGCATTACAAAATTTATGTTGGTGTTACTACATATTTCATATGAAATTGTATAATACTGACGTCAATGATTTATTTTGGAACTAACTCCGGGCATATACAATTACGAAGAGCAAGTCAATCTATTGTTTAGTTTAAGTCTAGATTATGTTAATGTGAGGTTGACGGATTGTAAGTCTTATTATTAATTTGTGTTAATTTTAGCATCAAATAATTTAAAAAGTTCATTAAAATTAAACGTATTTATTTATTGGCAGAATTTATTGTATTTATGTCGATAAAATGCCGCCTCCAGGAAATATGGAATTCAATTTTAGTTTTTTGTCAAGCCAAATTAAAATTTCTAAACAACGGAAGTCACTTTCACTGGCTCGGGTTCTACTTCAACATCTCATTCCACATTGTAGGATTGCCTTTTCGGTGGGATGACGCCTCTCAAACATTCACATTTTGCAAATCTCACCCCAGTACATTGGCTGTAGCTCTGGTTAATATATTTATCTTTTGTATCATCACGCCTCAGTACATACACTCAATTATTACTCTGAATAATAACATTCAGGGTGGACGAATATCTATTGGCCCTGAGCTTATTCAAAATATTCCCATCATTGCATGCAGTCTATTGTCCGGGGTCACATTTCTCAATGTCATAATTAAAGGCAAAGAAATGGCTGCAGTATTGAACTGCCTATTGTCGCAAAAATTGTTCTACCAAAAAGGTAAGATATAGTGCAAATGGAAAATAATCTCATTGTATTCCAATAAATATATGTACTCTACTTTTTTAATGTGATGATGTTTAGAGGATGTGGAGACGTCAAAGCTTGCCAGATGGGAAGAGCGGTTAATAAAGTACTACATCCCAATTATAAGTATCCGAATTGCTTACAAGGGCATCAATATTGTACTATTTCGTAAAGATCAGGTTCTCTGGATTGAAAATGTTTTTCAAAACGGAAGTAAATGGATCTTTGGACTGCGGATAATTATGACTCTTGCTTTGGTTGTTGGAACAACTGGAATCAATTTGTTCATGGTGTACACATCCATTTATGTCATTCGGAATTCTTATTGGATGAAGCGAATAAGGTTATTAGATCTACCAAAAATAAATAGAAAATATTAATTAATAATTTTAAATAATTTTAACACCTTTATTTTATGTAAAAAATGTTGCTCAATGTCGAACAAAAATAAACCAATCGGTACGACTGCGACAAATTACAATTTTAAAAAAACTTAAATATAATTGAATTATCGATTTTCTTGTTGAGAGGGAACCTCTCTATGGGAAAACTAGACTCTGTCTGTCTGTCTGTCTGTCTTTCCGTCTGTCCTCCCGTTTCTTATATACCCCAATTTTGCTTTTTAGTACATAGGTATCACTATACACTTATGTACTAAAAAGCAAAATTGGATTAACCAAACTAACCTAACTTCACCTACACTCTTTTGTATCGTCTATTATATGCTGGAAAACTACATAACAAAATACACGTGAAGTTAAAATTATTATTAAGTAGCATGTCTCCTTTACGGGAAAGGAGTGTCTGTCTGTCCGTCATGTTCCCTCTTTGTTACATTCATTTACAACGGTTTATTTTATTTTCAGGTTTGCTGTAGATGATTTCGATTGCTGCATTCGCTTGTACAACAGAATGCGAATTCTCAATATTGCAGTTCTGGACAGCTTCACTTCATTTGTCTGGACGATAAATATTACTATACTATCGCTTGCTTTAATATTGGCGAGTTTTGGTTCTGTGCATTTCTACGGAAGACTGGAGCCTAGAATTCACCAGAATTTTCCCATTACAGCTTTTGTATGTCTTCTCACTGCAACAATGCTTTTAGTTGGATTTGCCAAATGTTGGCAACGCTCTTCTCAATCCTTGCAAAATATTTCCTTGTCCTGTAATCAAATGACCAAAAATTCAAAACAACGGTCAAAAGTATTGAGATCTTTGAAACCTTTTGGCATTCGAGTTGGAATATTCTCTGCAGTCAAATACGATCGCATATTTGACTTCTACAATTACATTATTTCTTGCATTTGTTCACTCCTTATTACTTCTAAGTCATGGTAATTTAAAGTGGCTATCCACAATCCACATTAATAAGAAAGCCATATTATAGATTTCCAGTTTCTTATCAAAATGTACATATAGGTAATAGGTACTCATCTGGTTATATTCTATGTAGAACCAAGACCAAGCCTGTTGACTTTGTGGGTTGACTTTGGTTATGGATATCGCCAAGCAAAATTAAGATATTAACAGGTATATTAATGTGCTGTATTTTTCATGCTTCTCTGTAATAAATGCGTAATGAGACAAGGACCTTTTAAGATAAAAGCATATTTAATGGAACTATTTCTGCTTAGCAAGTTCTATTTTGCACAACTAGCTAACTAAGGTAAAATACGTATTGACATTGAAATGTATTTCCTTCGCTTTGCGAAAATCTTGGCGTTACTAAATATTTTATTTGAAATTGTGTCACATTGACGTCATTAATTTATTTCGAACCTAACTTGCAAAACCAGTAGAACTGTTCACATATATATTACTGTTGTTGAACAAAGAGCAATTCAATCTTATGCTTTTAAACAGTATTGAAAGTCGTAATTTTATTTTGAATTTATTTTAGGACCTAATTTAAAATAATTCATAAATGGTAAAAGTGTCAATTTATTGGCGATAGGGTATGCATTTAATAAAATATCACCTGCAGCAAATATGGAATTCAATTTTGGGGTTTTTTCAATCCAAAAGGCAATTTCTAAACAACGGAAGTCACTTTCACTGGCTCGGGTTGTATTTCAACATCTCATTCTACACTGGAGGTTTTCCATTTCGGTGGGATGACGCCTCTCAAACATTCACATTTTGCAAATCCCATCGCAGTACATTGGTTGTAGCACTGGTAAATATATTAATCTTTGGTATCATGACACCTCAGTACATAAACTCTCTTAATAACATTCAGACTGGAAGAAAATCTATTGGCCCTGAGCTCATTCAAAATGTTATCATCATTGTATCCAGTGCAATTATCGGGGTCATATTTTTCAATACCATGAAAAAAGGCAAAGAAATGGCTGATGTATTGAACTGTTTATTGTCGCAAAAATTGTTCTACCAAAAAGGTAAGTTACTGCAAGTGGAAAATAATTTCATTGTACGAGTATATTCCAATTAATATAAGTACGCTACATTTTTATTGTGATGATGATCTAGAGGATGTGGAGACGTCAAAGCTTGCCAGATGGGAAGAACGGTTAATAAAGTACTACATCCCAATTATAAGTATCCGATTTGCTTACACGTGCATCAATATTGTACTATTTCGTAAAGATCAGGTTCTCTGGATTGAAGGTGTCTTCCAAAACGGAAGTAAACTGATCTTTGGACTGCGGCTAATTATGACTCTTGCTTTGGTTGTTGGCACAACTGGAATCAATTTGTTCATGGTGTACACATCCATTTATGTCATTCGGAATTCTTATTGGATGAAGCAAATAAGGTTACTAGATCTACCAAAAATAAATAGAAAATATTAATTAATTATTTTAAATAATTTTGACACCTTTATTATGTAAAAACATGTTGCAATATTCGAAAACGTTTTCCCCACTGCTTTGCGCAGATTTACCGAATCTAGTTGGCAGGCTTAGGCTTGTAATTCGTAAAGTTTAAGGTTGGGTGGTCTGCTTTTTGGGGAAAAATTGCAGGTCACCGGTGCTAATGGAATAAAAATAATAGACATGTTAAGAATCTCCTGCTTTTTCTCTAGGGGTTATGTTCATCCGTTTTTCATAAAAAAAATTCTAGCATCAACAGTTAATTTTTGAAAAAGAGAAGTCTGGGATAGGGATTTACATGTAATTGACACTTTGACCATATTTTTTACTACATTTCGCTCCGAATTTGCAGAAAAGGAGAAACATAACCCCTAGAGAAAATTTTTCTCTTGCGAACAGGTTAACGCAAGGAACTGCACGTTTTGTCAAACTCTATTTTTTTTAAGACGGCTGCGACAAATAAATTTTACAATTTTAATTTAACTTAAATATAATTGAATTATCTATTTCCTTGTTTTATTTTCAGGTTCGCTGTAGATGATTTCGATTACTGCATCCGCTTATACAATAGAATGCGAATTCTCAATATTGCAGTTCTGGACAGCTTCACTTCATTTGTCTGGACGACACTTATTACTATGCTATCGACTGCTTTAATAATGCTGAGCTTTGGCTCTGTGCATTTCTACGGAAGGCTGGAGTCTATTCAACGTAGCTTTGTCATATCAACTCTAATGATGCTTCTCCTTACAACAATAATATTAGTTGGATTTGCCAAGTGTTGGCGACACTCTTCCCAATCCTTGCAAAAGATTTCCTTTCCCTGTAACCAAATGACCAAAAATTCAAAAATGCGGGCAAAAGTATTGAGATCCTTGAAGCCTTTTGGCATTCGAGTTGGAATATTCTCTGCCGTCAAATACGATCGCATGTTTGACTTCTACAATTATATTATTTCTTGCATTTGCGCACTTCTACTTACTTTTAAGTCAAGGTAATTTTAAGTGGTACATTAGGCAGTTTATGCAAACTACGTAGAACGTAAACGTGGAACGTAAACGTAAGAAATAACGTAAGCTCCTCCCCTTTTACGCTATTTCTTACGTTAAGCAGCCTTTACGTACGTAAGAAGTGAAAAGTTACGGGATATTCCTTACGTGCGTACGTAGCATATGAAAGTCGCGCGCAACAATTCACATGGAAGAAAATGTTACAGAACGCATGTGCACTCTTCTGGGCATGCGCTGTGACATTTCTTAATTTTATACACTACGTTAAGGATTCTAACTGCGCAAACTATCATCACGTATACGTAAACGTAGCAAAATTCTTGTGGATTTTCTTACGTTTACGTTCTACGTTTACGTTCTACGTAGTTTGCACAAACTGCCTATTAATGCTCAAAGTTAGCAATATGGTGCAGCGGTACTTAGCAATACTGCACACTGCACTGTGGGGATTTAATTTAGAGTACTGCTTGCGATGTAATAAAAATCTAATTTGATGCATAAGTTCTAGCTGGAAGATTGTTAATAATTATTTTGAGCAGAGACCATCTTTTATAGTTTACGTTATTTTATTTTAAATGTTTCTGGAGACGGTGTTATAATCAATTATGCATAGTTATATTATTACCTTTTGCTTCCAACATTTGCTTTAAGCTTACAAGTATAATACAAAGATATACATATACTAAATCCTGCTTATCTTGTAATTTTTCTTGATCTATACGTACTACTGGTATATTTTAAAGTTATTATGTAAATAGTTTATGTCGATTGCTGTATACAAAGTACTTAGATAACTTAATTTGCGTAACCAATTGTCAACAAATAATAATGAAATAATTAATTCTTGGAATAAAATCTTAAAATATTAGTTGCAAAGCCGTTTGATATCAGTGAAGGTATTTGTTTCACCAGCTTATTTTTCTGAATGACTTGACAATGTTGTCATTCCATGTATAACTCACTAGTCGGGGTGGCAGTAGGGCTTAGGGCATACACTTCATGTACGTAGTAGGATGCTTAAAAATACTACACGGAGTCGGGCCTAAATTAAAGGAGCGGAGTTCTCCTTTTTACAACGGAGTTAAGATTTGGATAAAATGGGTTGTTGGAGCATGCGATTTCCAACTTCTTATTAAAATGTACATATTATAGGTAATATAGGTACTCATCTGGTTATATTCTATGTATAGCCAAGCCTGTTGACTTTGTGGGTTGACTTTAACAAAAGTACGATGTTATTATATAAGTGTTGCATTTTTCATGCTCCTCTGTAATAAATGTGTAATGAGACAAGGAGCACCTTTTAAGATAAAACATATTTAATGGAATTATTTCTGCTTAGCCAGCTCTATTTTGCACAACTAGCTAACTAAGGTAAAATAAGTATGAACATTGAAAGGTATTTCCTTCGCTTTGCACAATTTATCTTGGCGCTACTAAATATTTTATTTGAAATTGTGTCACATTGACGTCATTAATTTATTTCGAACCTAACTTGCAAAACTATTAGAACTGTTCACATATATTACTGTTGCTGAACAAAGAGCAATTCAATCTATGCTTTTAAAGACTAGGTTACATTTGTGTTAGGTTACTGCATTCAAACTCGTATTATTATTTTGAATTTATTTTAGGATCTAATTTAAAATAATTCGTAAATGGCAAACATGTCAATATATTGGCGATAGGGTATGCATTTAATAAAATATCACCTGCAGCAAATATGGAATTCAATTTTGGGTTTTTTTCAATCCAAAAGGCAACTTCTAAACAGCGGAAATCATTTCCACTGGTTCGGGTTGTACTTCAACATCTCATTCTACATTGGAGGTTTGCCATTTCGGTGGGATGACGCCTCTCAAACATTCTCATTTCACAAATCCCATCACAGCACATTGGTTGTAGCTCTGGTTAATCTTGCCGTCTTTGCTCTCCTGACACCTCAGTACATACATTCTGTTACTACTTTGGATAGTAAACTTCAGAGTGGAAGAAAATCTATTGGGCCTGAGCTTATTCAAAATGTATTCATCATGCAATTAAGCCTGCTATCTGCCGTCACATTTTTCAATGCCATGAAAAAAGGCAAAGAAATGGCTGCGGTACTGAATTGCCTATTGTCGCAAAATGTAATCTACCACCAAGGTAAGTTCGAAATATCCAAATAGAAAATATAATCTCAGCATTTAATGTTACGACATTATTTTTATCTTTTCTGTTATATCACAGAGGATTTGGAGAGGTCAAAGCATGCCAGATGGGAAAAACGGTTGACAAAGTACTACCTCGCAATTATGTTAATACGGTCTACGAACACAGGTTTCAATATGGTACTACTTCGTAAGGATCAGTTTCTCTGGATTGAAGGTGTCTTCCAACCTGGAAGCAAATGGATCTTTGGACTGCGTCTTTTAATTACAGTGGCCATGGTTGTTGGTCTAAACGGGATATTTTTATTCTGGGTTTACACCGCCATTTATATCATTCGGAATTCTTATTGGATGAAGCGAATAAGGTTGGTTACTAGATCAGTAAAAAATAAAAGAAAAATTTGGCTTAAATCGTTTTAAGCAAAAGTCTTAAACGACATTTAAATATTTTACTTGGATTTATGTACTTAATCAAATAATATATTTCCTTGGTTTTGTCTACAGGATCGCAGTAGATGATTTTGATGACTGTATTCGTTTATACAACAGAATGCGAATTCTCAATATTGCAGTTCTGGACAGTTTCTCATCACTCTACTGGTCTGCCAATATTATTGGGCTTTCAACATTGGTAATATGCTTCAGCTTTAGCGCCGTACATTTCTACGGGAAATTGGAGCCTCAGATCTATCGCGGCTTTTTTATTTGTGGTTTTATAGTACTAATTTTTGTAACAATCCTTTTAGTTGGGTTTGCCAAATGTTGGCAACACTCTTCTCAATCCTTGCAAAAGATTTCCTTGTCCTGTAATCAAATGACCAGAAATTCAAAAATGCGGGCAAAAGTATTGAGACCTATGAAGCCTTTTGGCATTCGAGTTGGAATATTTACTGCAGTCAAATACGATCGCATATTCGACTTCTACAATTATATTATTTCATGGATTTGTTCACTTCTTCTTACTTTTAAGTCCGGGTAGTTTAAAGTAGCTTTAATACACATTAATGCACAAATTTAGCAATTATGCTAGCGGGACTTACTTCCGATGTAATAAAAGTTTAATTAGAGATATAAGTATAATTATGTTGAGCCGAGTGCATGGCTTATATAGTTTACGTTATTTTAAATGTTGCTTTAGAAGTTATTATTTATTAAAATCAATGAATAGTTATATTACATTTTGCTTTCAACATTTACTTTCAAATTACAATTATAATACAAAGATGTAAACAGTGTTTATGCGTCTTTTCTTGTAAATTTGTTTAGGCTACCTACTTATGCTGGTATATATTAAATGTATATTGATATATATATATAGAAAGTACGTACCTAACTTGTTACGTCTAAATAATGAAATAATTAATTCTTGGAGTAGAAATCTCTGGTTTTATTCTACGTATAGTCAAGCCTGTTGACGTTGTGGGCTGTAGATTGAACATAATAATGTTATGTGCATTTGGTCATGGATATGGTCAAACAAAAGTAAGACATTATAACATACGTGTTGTATTTTCTCCATGCTCATCTGTAATAAATCTGTAATGAGACGAGGAGTACCTTTTAAGATAAAAGCATATTTAATGGAAGTATTTCTGCTTAGCAAGCTCTATTTTCTACAACTTGCTAACTTACCTAGGTAAAATAAGTATTAACATTGAAATGAATCCCTTTGCTTTGAATGTTGGCGTTACTAAATATTTTATATTAAATTGTGTCACATTGACGTCATTTAATTTATTTCGAGCCTAACCAGACTTGATTTGCATAACTGTTCACATATACTGTATTACTGTTGCTGAACACAGAGCAATCAATCTATAGTTTTAAGACTGCGTTAACCCTGGCTCCCCCAAGCCCGCTACAAATGTAGCAGACCGTCTTTACATTACTGTAGTACATACAATAATTTTTTTGAAATTATGAGGTTCATGCTAGTCTGGTTTTAGAAATATTTCTACATTTTCCCAC
>JAQFYC010006065.1:0-12931 GCA_034694165.1 Tomocerus mixtus | reverse complement strand
GCATCGGCATACTAGCTCCGATTAGGTCAGGTCATTCTCCGTGGATTTATCCATTCAGTCGGCCTTCCCTTCTTACACCAGCTGTTACAATAATGCAACTATGGTAAAACAAAAATGTGAGCGTAGTTTATCTGTATATCTATGGGATATCTTACATTTGTAGTAGTACTATCTTAAAGGCATGTTATGCTGATGATGGTTTTGGTCTTCGTTCTACCGAAAACTTAATAGAAAATTTTTTGATGGAGAAAGTTATTGTAAACTGATTATATAGACTGTTAGCTGAACTGATACATATACATATGCAATATATCTGTAGTTAGATAGTTAAGGACTTAAAGTTTTCTTTTCCATTCAGTCTCAATGTAACCATGTGTCTGTTTTTCCTTTTCCACGTTAGTTTTCACTTTACGAAAGACGGAAGTTAATGGTGCGAGGGTTACGTGAGGATTTAGAGAGATAGACAGATAATAATACTATCTTCAGTTTAAAACTTTCTGCTTACCTCCTCTAAAACTTCGTTCTAATCTGTTTCCCCAATTTTTGCACTCAGCCCGCTTTCTCATCCAGATAAATATTTTGGGAAAGAGAGAGTCTTTAGATAAACAATTGCCAAACCTTTACTAATACTCAAGATATGACAGAATTTAAGTCAGCTAATACCAGGACCCATATGGGTCTACATTATATAACTCCATTGCTTGTTGGAAAGACTTTCAAGGTATATAATTTAAACACTTTGTAGCAATAACAGCTATATTACACAAATAGAGATATGACAAGGATCACGTCAAACTAAATCAATATCAATCACAATTCTTTTGTAGGAATTAAAATGGTTTTTGGGAATTAAAAAGGTATTTTTGACGGATGTAATATTTTTGATTGTATTGGATTCCATTGTAATTTCCGAATGAAGTATAAATTATTTATATCTCTGATCAGACCAGATAATACGACGGCACCTTTTCCTAACAGTTAAAATTTATTTGCTTTTCAGATTAAGGTGTAATGTAAGTTGCTTACTTAACAACTTCAAAAAATATCGTTCAAAATTTGTTTGTTTCCAGCAATTAATAGTTTACTGTTGGATGAATTGTCATTGGAACTCATGCCTATACTATTTACTTTGGTTAAGCTTACTTAGGCGTGGAACACGAGACGAGAGCATTACATATCGTGTACGGACAATAAATACCATGCCCGTATCATATTATTCATTGCACATACACATCAGGCCATAAATTTGGAAACATAGACAAACCAATTTGTAAAAAAACATTCAACTTTTCCGGTCTTTGAAGTTTCTAAATGTGTTTACTACTTTCTAAACTTTAGTCATCATAAATATCTAAGATTCCCACAACCTTAAAGGATACACTAAACCCCATGTGTTCCCATTATTCCAATTTATTTAATATTTTCAATAAATCGCAAAGTTGCGAGAACAAAGGAACTTCAAACACAACGAGGTGAGAATTTATAAGTTGATAAGGCAATTCATGATTACGGTGGGGAATTAAGTAAGGGAAAGTGTATACATTGATTTGTTACCTATCACTAATGTTTCTAGAATTATGAACCGCTTTGTAGCTTCGTACAAATAGTTTGGTTGCCTTTCGTTGGTTGAACTATTACACTTAATGAAACCTCATTATGAAGTTGTATAAAGAAATCTAATTTCCTCTTGTCAAACATTAACCGAGTAGTGGGGCTAACGATGAGTAGCAGTTGTACGTTTTTCTGCCGCCAGAAAAATGCTCACACACGTTCATCATTATCATTATCATTACTTTGACTGTATAAGTGATAGGAACGACCTATGAAAGGAAGTAACTATAGGAAAAGCATTCATGTCTTTGTCTTGTTTGGAATGAAATGATGATTTTTCTACTCTTAGTCTATGTAATGTATGTATTTCCAATTACATAAATACATAGCAAAATGGTATCATCATTTCTAGTATTTTTCTAAGTGAATAGCTACTCTGAGTGAGACTGCGAATGCTGCAAAAGGTTAAATGAGGCGTGTGCCATTTCGGTCTCATTTACACCCACGTTACTCCTAATTATATACGGCTGGCAAAAATGGTTATGTATTTGTATCGTCCTTCTCTAGTGCTGAATGAATATAAACTCTTTTCTCCTAGTACTTAACTTGTGAGTTTTTTCAATGTTTTCTTTTAATTGCTTACTCTTCCACATGTTATACAACAGTAGTACAAGACAGCACTTGTCTAACTTCTATTTCGCTAACATGTTTCGCTGAAACGTACATGACACAAATAGATAAAACGAAAACTTTTGAGTGCATATGAAACAAATGATGAGAAAAAAGAATTTTCCTTTCATGCTGTGGACTTTTTCGCTATTTTAAAATTCTGTATGTCCATTATAGTGGAATATTTAATTTCAATAGCCCCATACACCTAATATATTTAAAAAGATACCTTTCTTTCTACTACTTACTCTTACTTCCTAGCACTGATAATGTTCTTATTCTTTGCCCAAAATAAATTAACCCAATTCCGGAGAAGATCATTTAGTTGCATAATAGCATACCGAGCAGTCTTGGAATAGTTTTGAATCTATTTATGCATATAATAGTTATGTAGGTAGATGTCTTCTATTGCAAATACTATGTTATCTTTTTTAAAGAGTAAATTAGTGGATCATTTTCTTTGCAAAGGTTGTAATTAATGTGTATGATAATATGCAAGTGCATAATGGCTTAACAAAAGCAGTAGTCATGAAAGGAAGACATAAAAGTATGGGAGGAATTGTTAAAGACTACGGTGCATAAATAATCTAAAGGCTTTTCCGCTTTCTCTTTTGATCCTGATATAAATACAATGCAGCTTCCTCAAATACATACAGTTCAAGAGAAAAAATTCGAGAGTGTTTTCTAAAGGGAGAATTCTTTCAGAGTTCTTACAGTTGGATTAGACGAAACCATTCATTTGCTTTCTACAGTACAACGTAGATAAATACCTAGAGGAGCTATACTTTTAAATAAAGGGCAGACCAGAATAGGACAATATAATTACTAATGTAAAAAGACTGTATGCACAAAACGGATCTGTAATGTATAAGTCAGGCCAGACCAGGTAGGCACTTTTTAAGTATACATATACAGTAAACTTCTACAGATAAGTATAACGAACTCGTGTTTTGGTTAATTCCTTCCTTTCTGAAGAGATGAATTCGTGCTCGTGATCTATTTTCAAAAGTATGTTGCTTCTGCTTCAATGTTCAGCTAACTTTGCTCTTGACTCTTGACTTGAATTTAAAATTCTATAGATACTAAAGGGTTTATACTGCTATCTTACTTCCACATTACACTTCCACTGAATTACCTTCTCATTATACAGGGTGAGGTCATTTTATCTGAGTTGTTCACTTTTATTCTCGTAATTTACCACGATTACCGTACTCGTTTGAAGAAAACATTTTCAACTCATCATTTTTTGGTAATATTTTTTGCATCTTTTGCATTTTTAAAAACTGTTTGTTGTTCAGTAATACAGGTAATTATATTTTGAGAAGCATTTTTTTGGAATCTTCGGTTTTAGAAACAGTTTTTGTCCGAAGTGATTTTTGTCATTTTGATTTCACAATATTTCCTTTACCTTGGGACTTTTCTAAACTATGATTTCAGAAATTATTGTTCAACGATGTAACAAATGTGGGCACCTTCACTGTAAAATTTCAAAAAGCTCACCCTGTAATTACAGATAGGTATAACTGTATTTGAAGAACAGATTTTGCAACGTATAAAATACAGTCACTGTATAAGACAGTTCGTTCGTGAGTTGTTGCTTTGCATTCATATGAGCTTCCATTGAAAGATTGAAATTATGTAAAAGTCTTGTTTCCCTACTATGTTACCTATTCTACACCCAAGATTTTTGCTTGAGTATTCAATCCTTGTTCATTCACCTTATGTATAGGTAGGTTGAAAGCTGTACGTAAATGTGTGTGTGCCTTAATTTTGCCATATGATATATTATGTCATAATGCCTAGCTTATGTATAGTTTCGACGAAAAGTTGAATGAGCGACGAGTACTCATTTTAAAATAGTATGTGATGAGCATAATGCTTTCACATTTCGTTTCACACAGGTTAGACCATACACACAGTGGCTTTTTAAATAAGGCTGTAACTTAGTACCTAACCTTTCTTCCCAAGAATTGCAATTACAAAACTAAAGTAATAAGCAGTGAATCATCAGCTCATCACATCACATCAAATTACCAGAACTCCATAATAAGTAGAACTAGAAACGAGCACTAAATTAGCGTTCTCTTAGATATAAGAGGGAGATATAGGGAGCTCCTTTAGTTAGTTACTTAATTCATAAAACATTATTATGTAAGATGGTTTCTAAGATAAAAGATAGTATAACTAGTTCGTTATGGCATTCCGTTTGAGTAGTTAATAAATTACAGTGAAAGTTTTCTTCTGCATAAATAGACATGTCTTACGTATGCATTTCATCTCCTTCTTAACTTAATGATATTTTACTACTACGAGTATCTCAAAATGTTGCATTTGTTATTTCTATGGAATACATACACAATGTGAATTGCGAAACAATAACAATAACAAAGATTCGAGACTTGAAGCTTGAAATACACACAGGGACTATATATGTACAGGATAGACTTTCTATATTCCTCCTTTTCCTAGTAGCCAAGCTCACTAAATGCATTTTCGAAGGGAAAGTTTTTGACTCGTATTATTTGTGAGTGTTTCCCACTTGAATTTTCAAGTGGCTCTTGGAATGGAAAGCCCTCGAATATTTTTACTTCAGTTTACTATATCACTTGCTTATGCATTGTGTATATGTCAGCAACAATCCCTACCACCTGGAGAGTGGTATCACCGTCATACCACCAGCTAAGCCACCAACTTTCACTTTTGCAGCAACTTTTACTTTTTATAAAAACGAGACAGCTTACATAAGGTCAAATGAAAACTGGAATAGGAACTGGAATTATTTCCGTTTTTGATAATATTCGTCTTCTGTGTAACCGATGCCCTAGACTCTTTTCATTACTAACTCAATGTGTCTAAAGCCAACAACTCTCAAGCTCAAACTTACTTAAATAACTTACGGTCCAAGCACACATTACAACATCAATACGTGTGTAGAATTTATTTTAGTATGTTCTTATACTAGGTAAATGCATTCTAGCACTAACTTGTAAAATAGAAACAGAATTTATTGTATTGTAAATATAATATGTACAAACAGATACATACCTCACCAGATATAGTACGTACTCATTATTACAAATAAATAATAAATAATAAAACTTTCTCTGAAATGCATGACCAAAGCATTTAAATAATTATCTCCATGTTTTTAATGTCTGTTAACTGCATCTCGCTTAGCTTTAAGTCAATAAGTGAGAATTACAGTTATATGTTACACACACACAGCATACAGATCTCTGGGGTAACAATTAGTGCCTTGCCTTGGACATAATATATAATATATAACATACATTCTTGAATATTGTGTCATACTATCCAAAGAATGAATGTAAGGAAAAATGTATCTTTGCTTATTGCACATAAGTATATATGTAGTACCCACAGAAAAACACATCAAGAAAGAACGTTAGCCTTTAGGGAATTTAGAATACCATACCCATCTATATTAGTATATTTTTAGCTTGCATCTGTTTACTGAATTAAATAGCTCCACATTATAATATTTACTGAGCTAGATTAAACAATACATAGCTAAAAGCATAGCTTCATAGTTTGGTAAAAATTTTATGTCCATATGTACATGTACAGACATGTAATACACTCTGTTATGAAATGTAGGCATACTTAGATGTAAATATTTTTTCATGTATTTTTGGATGTGCAAAGGTAAATAGCCCGAAAGAAATTAAGAGTGTTGTTGTATGTAAATGTGCCCATTATAAAATTTATTCACAAATAAGTACCTTCCAAAGTACACACAGCTAGTTCACAAAATACTTTGTTTTAAATTTTACATTCTTTTTATTATCGTTCCTGTATACCTAGAAACATTAGCATTCTCAGAAATGGTTTCAATTTCCCCATTTTTCGCTATAAAACGCATAAAACTGAATCCGCCAGGTTTTCTCCCTTTTAATGCGCATATATGTATGTAGTATGTGTTATGACATATCTTTTGTCCTTGTACATTCTACAGCATCCTTGTGTCCTGATCTGTCAAAAAGTAGAAAGAGTTTTTGCTTTGCTTTTGCTTTGCTTTCAATATTTCCTTTTCCTTATCCCGACGATGTCAATGTAAGTAAATGCAAAGACAAGCCTACGCAAATGATATGAAAATTTATGGAGAAAATGTCCTTAGTGAGCTTCTTCCCTTAGAAAATGTTTTCAAAGAAAAAATAAAGTGCCCGAATGGGTTGGTAAGGGACTTAGGAGAATACGGGAATTTTACCTAAGTAAGCAATAAAAAGTATTCCAAGTAAACTAACAAGGAAACTAGCGTAACTTAAATAAGTAAGTCAATTCAGGATGTAGGATACGGACGCAACCTTTCTTTCAATTCGGAGTTATGAATGTAGTACAATATACTATGTAAGTAATGTTATGCTTCTACAGAAAGGGAAACGCTAACATTACAAATTCGAATTATTAATATCATTTCTCTTGTCCTTATGTAACTGAAAATTGTATGTATAATAGCTGGTCTGGTCCATAGTCCATATGCAGATATCCAAAATTGTGTTTCTACCGAATTTCGACTTGTCAAAAAGTACCTTGAGTCAACTTGAGTGTGTAACAAGCAATTGCTTTGATTTATAACTTAAACATATAATATCTTGTTTACCAAGAAAAAGGTTCTGTATGATAAACGCATACTGATATTAAAATCTACGTACTTAGATAGTACCTATGTATGTGTATATGTAATAGGAATATACTGCAACCAGGCACAGATGCTCCCCACATCATCCCCTATGCCATCTTTTGCTTTTAGTGAAAGTTGGTCAAGGTAAAACATTAAAATTCCAATCAATTGAAAGATTTTTTGTTTTAATGAAGCAATCTATTAACTACTAAACTGTATTTCATTAATTTTTGGATGTAATTAATGTGATATTAAAGACCAGGGACAATTAACTGTATAGAATTTCAAGTAAAGTGTCTCCGTTTAACATTTTATGAACTTATAGTTAATTTTCATCTGTTACTGGTGTCCCCCCAGGTACTGTGTTCCGGGGGCATATATACATTTATTGTTATTACGAACCAAGCAGTAAGTATATAAATATTGTCCCATTATTGGAAAAAGCAAAGCCATCAGGGGACTCACTTCACTAATGTAGTGTATTTTACTTACACGTATACGTACTACTACTTGCTACATGTGTGCAAATATTAGCATTGTAACGCTGCCTGTCCAGCTCCAGACGCCATTCCATTCCAGTAGTCTCTTTCGATATTGTAGATTTTTCTATCTTTTATGTCTTGATGCATATATTTACTTAAAGTTGGCGAGTAAATGTAAACTACCTTATGTTGACTATTCCTTCTTCTTGTGAGTACATCAACAGGAAAGGACAGGACAACACTGGACAGTAGTTCAGTATAAATAATGCAGTGTAAAGAATGACAATTTTCTTTGCTACAGCAGTTTGTCATATTTGCTGAACATCAAATAACTTTCAGGATATGATTTCATGTGACAGCGAAAGCGCATTATCTGTACAAAGATTCTCAGAACAACTCAAAAGTAAGGAATGCAAATGTGGTCTTCTCTCTCCAATATTATACGAGCACACTTTTTTATACACACTACACTTTTACACACACTATGCAAGCAAGCAAGTATAAAGTGGTATAATATAAAGCACTTTTTAACGCACGAACATTTTTGCATACCTTAATTTACTTTTTACTTTTACTCTACAGCATGTATGTATGTAAATAGACGTAAGTAGCTTATAAAACCTTTTAAAACTAAAAGTACTATACTTAAGTATGTAAAAGCGTTAACATTGTACCTTATTAAGTAAATATTATAGTGAGTGAATGTCCTGTCCCGTAAAAGTACCTAGTAATGTAAGGTACTCACTTAACGTCAATAAAAAAGACGCCTTGTATCTTTCACATCTAAATATCACATCACTTACAATAAAGTTTAGTCAGTTTCGTCTGATCTAGCATTTATACTGGTTGGTATTTGTTTTAACTACCAGATTGACAAGTTGGGGAGAATTCATTAATTTTATATGTGTTGCGATTTTTATGTGGCACGCTGGACAGAATGCAATTTTATGTCAAAGGAATGAAGATGAATTTCCATGTAAATTCATAGTGAGTTGAACATAACGGATACAATTCTTAAAAGCGTTGACGCACCAAACCATACACTTTAATGTTAATATACAATACAACATACTACAAAATACTTCTAATAGTATTTGTAGTTTGCAGCTACATTTTTTAGGATTGCCAGATTTATATTACATAATAGTATCATTGCTTGAACATAGTAGTAACCAAAAGCATCCTCCACTGTCAACAAAGAATATTTATCTACCTATTATATCAATCTGGAAATGCTAATGTATCTGTGATGTACACACAGTGCATACATACCTACTGTAAATTGTATGTAGAAAAATAAATACCTATGTACTACCTTAGATTTTTTACGATTTTTTATGGAAGAATAATTCTGTCGACTTACATATGCATTAATAATGGTATGTCATGTTACATGCCAAATTTTCTTGAAAATTTGATAGTATTTGCTAGCAAACATGTTTTGCAGGCACTTTATTTTGTTGACTGAAGTTTATCACTTAAATGTAAGTAGACACCATTACCATTGTCAATACTACATTATTTTGATGATGATAATATGTTAGAACTAAAATTCGCACACCATAAAATTTATAATGGAGCCTTGAGGACCTTTTTTATGGGGAAACTAGAAATTTCCAATGCTTATTACTAAACAATTATAAGTAAATAGAGGAAAAACTTTTATTTATGGATTGGGAAACATTAAGACACATTTTTGGAGAGAGGGCTTTATTTACAGTTGTATGGTAATTAAATTCATTGGTCTGTCTGGTGTATCGTGTATCCAAATCCACTTATGTTGAGAGTACTCGAGATTACTGAAATGAAATATCTTGGCTATGGCTTCGTAATTCACACGTTGACATTAGTAGTACTTATTCGTGGATATCCTAATTTGAAATTCGATGAATTCATTCCATACACGAATCCCTAAAGTATTATAAAGTTGCAAAAACTTTTAATAGCATATCATATCAGTGTAGAATTTGTATTAGGTATGTGCAAGTATTTCATTTCGGTTGAATTGGGAGTTTCCTTTACCTTTAACTCCTTAAACCGCAACGTATAACAGTGGCATTGGCATGACAAGCCATCGTCGCGGCGCCGAAGACATGGTTTACGATGTTAGAGTATGGAAAGTTTGAAATATTAATGTAACCTCCAGATTTCCTGCTGCTTTAAGCCCTAACCTAAGTAATTCAATCCATGCGCACCCAATCTCATCTCGGATAAACTTCATTTCCAGCTGTGAGACACTTTCCACTCAACACCATATTTTTCTTTCCTTCGAATGCGGGATGGGATTTAATGTAAGGAAAGTACTTGACGACAGTCAAGATTCAGGCAAGTCAAGATATGTAAAGTGTAGTGTAGACTATAAGTAGAGTGAAAGCCTAAAGCATTTATGATAATAATATAATAATATATTCATATCTAATGTAAACTTCTTTCGATTCGTGATCAACATTTTCCGTCTCCGTTTCCTCATTGCAATACAGAAGTATAACATTTCTTAAATAAATATCCTTCAGTTTCAACTTCAAGAATGATTTTAGCATTTTATATTAGCGCATATCTATTCTTTAACTATTTCAATAATATTATTTCCTTCACTCTGGAAAAATGTTTACTTTTGTTGGTTACGTCAGCTTTTACTTTTATGTCATACGTACATATCATTGTAGTACATATCTATACGTATCTTCATGTGTGTAAAAAGCATATTTGCATTTTGCATAAATCGCAATTGCAGCCATAAAAATTTAGCCCACATTTTGGTGATAAATGAGCGAATTATATTCAAGTTATCGTATTCTCAAGATTAGTTCACCAGGATGCTAGGAATTTTATTTAAATATGGTTTTAAGTAACAATATAGCTTTTTATTCTACTTATGATTGGATGCCAGCTAAAAATCCACGTTAACATTTTGTTTGTTGTTCTACATCATAAAAGTCCAGGTGAAAGCTATTATTGATTGTGAATAGTGTTCTATGTATATCTGAAGTTCAGAGTTTGAAGAAATGCTAATGTTTGATGTAAAAACATTAGCGTATTATGAGACTAACGAGCTGAGTAATTGTAAAAAGTGTAAAAGAGAAAACCATGCGAACTGTTAAATATTTTAAAGGTTCATGCCTTAAATTGTGGTTTTAGTCGGGGTTATTTTTCTGGTAAATACGGCAGTACCTATAGATACTACTCGTTACTTAATATGACGTTGTCCAATCCAATAGCTATAATAACGAAATTAGAAAACAACTTGCGTCCATAATTTTCTAATTTGTAGGTAACCCAATTTCATTAATGTTGAAAAGTTTCGTAACTTAATCCCTCATCTTAGCTTATCGTATTTGAGGCCATAAATTAATGTGAAAATCGGGAAATGGTCTCCTCTCTCATCTTCTCTTACCTTCCAAACTAAAGTATACACTTAATTGATTTACGTATTACAAAGTACCTACTTCCAAGAAAATTGAATAACGTCTGAAGCCTTTGTATGTATTATATTTATGATTTCAGAGTTGAAGTTGAAACATTGGAAGGCAGTCTGTCACATCATGCGAATGCGAAGTATTCTTCCTACAAGTGATGATAAATTCAAAGGATATTCATTATCTCATCTTCTCATCCGTAGTAAAGCATTTATATAGAACACGGCTCAACACACTGAAACTGAACACATTTATTATTAATGAAACCGTAAAGACTTGTTCTTGTTCAACAACACATTCTGCTCTGAGAATCACATAATAAATGAAGATTCCTAATACTCGTCGAACAACACCCTGGAGAATTCTAACAAAATAGATACCTACCTATTCTGGTTCCATAGTCCATAGTTGAATAATGCATCATGGAATTTATCTTTTGTACTTTAGTGCAAAACAGATTGAAATTACTTACATAAGGGGAAATTATACTTCAACCATTCAAATTTCAAAACTGAATATGAGTCTTATTAATTATTATTCCTTAAACAAGTAAATAAGCACAAATGCAACAGAAGTTAGTTTACATCAGAGTTTCTTTGTTCTTTGACGATAAAATCCAAAAACTTTCATCTGAACCTCTGAGAAGATAAAAGTAATTGTATAAATTAAAATAAGTATCTCTTGTGGACACGATAAATAATTAGAAGCGTAAGTGTGAACTGTGAAGACGCGACTTAAAGTTTCCCCTGGCATAATAGATTGCATTCCGTTGCATTTGTGTACATAACAAAGCTACAGTTACAGTTCCATTAAAAAGAACAGAAAAACTTTCTCCTTGAGACGAGAGACACAAGAGAATTTGAGTTTGAGCTAAGTTAAGTCAAGTAAGTAAGAAGCAGTTCTCCATTCCTTTGCAGCAGGGTTTCCTCGTTCCAGTTCCAGAAGAATGAGTAACGAAGAGTACTACAACAAGATTGAAACGGAAGAAGAATCTTTAGAGGACGGAGGACGAGTAACAGATGAGCGCTTTGGTTCTAGATTTCCAGGAATATTCGATTACTTACGAAGTGGTTACAGATATGGTTCCCTCAGTATAAGGAACTGGGTTAATTCCAGAGATTCCTCCTTCCAGAATATAGAGGATAGCAGTGGAAGTCGAAGAGGAGTAATTAGTGGGTCCGGGACCACCATAAGTCTTCCATCTTCATCTCCCACGACTAATCATCTCATTCCTGATCCTCCTCACTTTCCTTCGTCCTCCTTGTCGTCAACGGAGCAATTGCAAATGTCTCATAATGAACATCATCTTCTTTTCGACGGGAATGAAACGGGCTACGTCTTCGAGCGAATGCTCCAGTGCTACAACTCTCTCCAGGACCACTTACAATTTCCATCCACTACTAATCATCATCAGGGGCTGAACAAGGACGTTCAGTTCATCAGCTCAGCCGATTCTTCTTCTCAAGCTCCAGCATCAGCAAACGAAGATCTCAGCAATGAAATCCCTCGCTTGTTCCTGCCTCCTCAACTTTCTCCTTTTAATTCGCAAGAAAAACATTTCGAAGATCCCCCACGCCCTGACAATCACAATTACTCTTTGGGTTGTATTAGAAACTGGGACGGTTTGATATGCTGGCCGGAAACTCCAGCTGGTTTCTCAGTAACTCTTCCCTGCTTCGATGAATTCAACGGAATTGCCTACGACACCTCAAGTAAGTCAATTAATATCTTTATCTAGATAAATAAACAACTTCCTTTTAAACACTTTAGGCATTCACAGCATGATGGTGATGGTACTATATAAACTCTACAATGAAACTCGGTACATAGCATCATTAATAAGACGTATACATGTCATAGGCCCATCGAATCGCCATGCAAAGTTACCATATAGGCATTTATTGCAGCAGTTTGGTTTTTAAAGAACGCGTAATGCTGTAAGCATTAAAATTAATTAAAATCACCAGTGAAGTCTTTGCTAATGAATTCAAATTATCATCATCACATTCTGGAATATTCCACTATGTTATTTCCAAAATCATAAATACCACAATTCATGTTATCAATTAAGGGTGCCTAGAAGCCAATTCGGGGAAAAATTGCAGGTCACCGGAGCAAGTGAAATAAAAATGGTAGACATGTTAAGAATCTCCAGCTTTTTCTCTAGGGGT